>OZ012660.1:73091927-73168111 GCA_963942545.1 Oxycera nigricornis
GTTAAAAATATTTGTTTTATTTAAAAAATACATCTTTTCCAATTTTTTTTTGTAAAAATTAGAAAAACAGCTTAACGATTTTTTTAATATATAAAAATGTCATAGAAATGATAATACGCGTCGATTGACACCTTAATGATGGAAAGATTATATTTAGTTCTCGAGATATAATGAATGACGTAAATGACCTTGAACGTTTAATGATTTTTTATTTTTTATTTAATTTTTTTTGTAATCATGAACAAAACTTTTGCTGGGTTTTCCACAAGAATCATTTGGAGTATATAAATTATATAAACATATTTTACTTAGGTTTGAAAATCAAGTTAAAATTTTTGTGTTTTTGAAAAAAGCCTAATTTTTTGCACTTTTTTTTTAAAAATTAAAAACCGGCTCCAAGAATTTTTTCAAAAATTTAATAGAATCACATAAATGTTAATACGCGTCGATAGACACCTTGTTTGAAGAAATCGTACGTTTGGTTCATGAGATATAACGCATGACAGAAATGACCTTCAAACGGGCAAACAACAAACCCCCCCGACCGAAGTTTTCCAAAAACTAATCAGCTCTTAAAATTGCAAAGACGCTTCGATTGACACCTCAACGAAGTCGATGCAACTTTGTTTACGTGAGTTATGCTCGTAGAAAAAAGTGTCCACGAACGTACATACATACGTACGTACGTACGTACATACATATACACACACATACATCTCCCTTTCTTAAAACACTTTATATATACTCTATAGACCTCAAAACGTAAAGAAAAGTTGAAAATTTCAATTTCGATTTTCGAGGCGATTACAAGAACTTCCCATATACTGGGAAGTTAAAAATGTACCTCTCATAAAAGTTATTGGAATGACTTAATATTAATCATAACATCTACGCGAGCGTCAATTGATTACGTAAAGATTTTGGTGCATATGTTTGATTGATTATTCACGCGGATCAATCTGAGGGGGGACAGGTTACAAAGCAGTTTTTTTCATTGAAGTTAAAACATGGTGCTGTGAAGACTATTGAAAACCTGCTCAAATTTTGCAAATATTAATAAACTTTTATTGACGTTACAACAATGATTTTTTATTTTTTATTTAGTTTAATTTTTTTTGTAATCATGAGAAAAGTTTTTGGTGGTTTCTTTACAAAAATTGATAAAAGTTTATAAGTTCTATAAACATTTATTAATACGATGTGCAAATTATGTTAAAAATATTTGTTTTATTTAAAAAATACATCTTTTCCAATTTTTTTTTGTAAAAATTAGAAAAACAGCTTAACGATTTTTTTAATATATAAAAATGTCATAAAAATGATAATACGCGTCGATTGACACCTTAATGATGGAAAGATTATATTTAGTTCTCGAGATATAATGAATGACGTAAATGACCTTGAACGTTTAATGATTTTTTATTTTTTATTTAATTTTTTTTGTAATCATGAAAAAAACTTTTGCTGGGTTTTCCACAAGAATCATTTGGAGTATATAAATTATATAAACATATTTTAATTAGGTTTGAAAATCAAGTTAAAATTTTTGTGTTTTTGAAAAAAGCCTAATTTTTTGCACTTTTTTTTAAAAAATTAAAAACCGGCTCCAAGAATTTTTTCAAAAATTTAATAGAATCACATAAATGTTAATACGCGTCGATAGACACCTTGCTTGAAAAAATCGTACGTTTGGTTCATGAGATATAACGCATGACAGAAATGACCTTCAAACGGGCAAACAACAAACCCCCCCGACCGAAGTTTTCCAAAAACTAATCAGCTCTTAAAATTGCAAAGACGCTTCGATTGACACCTCAACGAAGTCGATGCAACTTTGTTTACGTGAGTTATGCTCGTAGAAAAAAGTGTCCACGAACGTACATACGTACGTACGTACGTACGTACATACATATACACACACATACATCTCCCTTTCTTAAAACACTTTATATATACTCTATAGACCTCAAAACGTAAAGAAAAGTTGAAAATTTCAATTTCGATTTTCGAGGCGATTACAAGAACTTCCCATATACTGGGAAGTTAAAAATGTACCTCTCATAAAAGTTATTGGAATGACTTAATATTAATCATAACATCTACGCGAGCGTCAATTGATTACGTAAGGATTTTGGTGCATTGGTTTGATTGATTATTCACGCGGATCAATCGGAGGGGGGACAGGTTACAAAGCAGTTTTTTTCATTAAAGTTAACACATGGTGCTGTGAAGACTATTGAAAACCTGCTCAAATTTTGCAAATATTAATAAACTTTTATTGACGTTACAACAATGATTTTTTATTTTTTATTTAATTTAATTTTTTTTGTAATCATGAGAAAAGTTTTTGGTGGTTTCTTTACAAAAATTGATAAAAGTTTATAAGTTTTATTAACATTTATTATTACGATGTGCAAATTATGTTAAAAATATTTGTTTTATTTAAAAAATACATCTTTTCCAATTTTTTTTTGTAAAAATTAGAAAAACAGCTTAACGATTTTTTTAATATATAAAAATGTCATAGAAATGATAATACGCGTCGATGGACACCTTAATGATGGAAAGATTATATTTAGTTCTCGAGATATAATGAATGACGTAAATGACCTTGAACGTTTAATGATTTTTTATTTTTTATTTAATTTTTTTTGTAATCATGAAAAAAACTTTTGCTGGGTTTTCCACAAGAATCATTTGGAGTATATAAATTATATAAACATATTTTACTTAGGTTTGAAAATCAAGTTAAAATTTTTGTGTTTTTGAAAAAAGCCTAATTTTTTGCACTTTTTTTTTAAAAATTAAAAACCGGCTCCAAGAATTTTTTCAAAAATTTAATAGAATCACATAAATGTTAATACGCGTCGATAGACACCTTGCTTGAAAAAATCGTACGTTTGGTTCATGAGATATAACGCATGACAGAAATGACCTTCAAACGGGCAAACAACAAACCCCCCCGACCGAAGTTTTCCAAAAACTAATCAGCTCTTAAAATTGCAAAGACGCTTCGATTGACACCTCAACGAAGTCGATGCAACTTTGTTTACGTGAGTTATGCTCGTAGAAAAAAGTGTCCACGAACGTACATACGTACGTACGTACGTACGTACATACATATACACACACATACATCTCCCTTTCTTAAAACACTTTATATATACTCTATAGACCTCAAAACGTAAAGAAAAGTTGAAAATTTCAATTTCGATTTTCGAGGCGATTACAAGAACTTCCCATATACTGGGAAGTTAAAAATGTACCTCTCATAAAAGTTATTGGAATGACTTAATATTAATCATAACATCTACGCGAGCGTCAATTGATTACGTAAAGATTTTGGTGCATATGTTTGATTGATTATTCACGCGGATCAATCGGAGGGGGGACAGGTTACAAAGCAGTTTTTTTCATTGAAGTTAAAACATGGTGCTGTGAAGACTATTGAAAACCTGCTCAAATTTTGCAAATATTAATAAACTTTTATTGACGTTACAACAATGATTTTTTATTTTTTATTTAATTTAATTTTTTTTTGTAATCATGAGAAAAGTTTTTGGTGGTTTCTTTACAAAAATTGATAAAAGTTTATAAGTTTTATAAACATTTATTATTACGATGTGCAAATTATGTTAAAAATATTTGTTTTATTTAAAAAATACATCTTTTCCAATATTTTTTTGTAAAAATTAGAAAAACAGCTTAACGATTTTTTTAATATATAAAAATGTCATAGAAATGATAATACGCGTCGATTGACACCTTAATGATGGAAAGATTATATTTAGTTATCGAGATATAATGAATGACGTAAATGACCTTGAACGTTTAATGATTTTTTATTTTTTATTTAATTTTTTTCGTAATCATGAAAAAAAATTTTGCTGGTTTTTCCACAAGAATCAATTGGAGTATATAAATTATATAAACATATTTTACTTAGGTTTGAAAATCAAATTAAAAATTTTGTGTTTTTGAAAAAAGCCTAATTTTTTGCACTTTTTTTTAAAAAATTAAAAACCGGCTCCAAGAATTTTTTCAAAAATTCAATAGAATCACATAAATGTTAATACGCGTCGATAGACACCTTGCTTGAAAAAATCGTACGTTTGGTTCGCGAGATATAACGCATGACAGAAATGACCTTCAAACGGGCAAACAACAAACCCCCCCGACCGAAGTTTTCCAAAAACTAATCAGCTCTTAAAATTGCAAAGACGCTTCGATTGACACCTCAACGAAGTCGATGCAACTTTGTTTACGTGAGTTATGCTCGTAGAAAAAAGTGTCCACGAACGTACATACGTACGTACGTACGTACGTACATACATAAACACACACACATACATCTCCCTTTCTTAAAACACTTTATATATACTCTATAGACCTCAAAACGTAAAGAAAAGTTGAAAATTTCAATTTCGATTTTCGAGGCGATTACAAGAACTTCCCATATACTGGGAAGTTAAAAATGTACCTCTCATAAAAGTTATTGGAATGACTTAATATTAATCATAACATCTACGCGAGCGTCAATTGATTTCGTAAAGATTTTGGTGCATTGGTTTGATTGATTATTCACGTGGATCAATCGGAGGGGGGACAGGTTACAAAGCAGTTTTTTTCATTAAAGTTAAAACATGGTGCTGTGAAGACTATTGAAAACCTGCTCAAATTTTGCAAATATTAATAAACTTTTATTGACTTTACAACAATGATTTTTTTATTTTTTATTTAATTTTTTTTTGGTATTCATGAGAAAAGTTTTTGGTGGTTTCTTTACAAAAATTGATAAAAGTTTATAAGTTCTATAAACATTTATTAATACGATGTGCAAATTATGTTAAAAATATTTGTTTTATTTAAAAAATACATCTTTTCCAATATTTTTTTGTAAAAATTAGAAAAACAGCTTAACGATTTTTTTAATATATAAAAATGTCATAAAAATGATAATACGCGTCGATTGACACCTTAATGATGGAAAGATTATATTTAGTTCTCGAGATATAATGAATGACGTAAATGACCTTGAACGTTTAATGATTTTTTATTTTTTATTTAATTTTTTTCGTTTCCATGAAAAAACTTTTGCTGGTTTTTCCACAAGAATCATTTGGAGTATATAAATTATATAAATATATATTACTTAGGTTTGAAAATCAAGTTAAGATTTTTTGTGTTTTTGAAAAAAAGCCTAATTTTTTGCACTTTTTTTTTAAAATTAAAAACCGGCTCCAAGAATTTTTTCAAAAATTCAATAGAATCACATAAATGTTAATACGCGTCGATAGACACCTTGCTTGAAAAAATCGTACGTTTGGTTCGCGAGATATAACGCATGACAGAAATGACCTTCAAACGGGCAAACAACAAACCCCCCGACCGAAGTTTTCCAAAAACTAATCAGCTCTTAAAATTGCAAAGACGCTTCGATTGACACCTCAACGAAGTCGATGCAACTTTGTTTACGTGAGTTATGCTCGTAGAAAAAAGTGTTCACGAACGTACATACGTACGTACGTACATACATACACACACACACACACATACATCTCCCTTTCTTAAAACACTTTATATATACTCTATAGACCTCAAAACGTAAAGAAAAGTTGAAAATTTCAATTTCGATTTTCGAGGCGATTACAAGAACTTCCCATATACTGGGAAGTTAAAAATGTACCTCTCATAAAAGTTATTGGAATGACTTAATATTAATCATAACATCTACGCGAGCGTCAATTGATTACGTAAGGATTTTGGTGCATTGGTTTGATTGATTATTCACGCGGATCAATCGGAGGGGGGACAGGTTACAAAGCAGTTTTTTTCATTAAAGTTAAAACATGGTGCTGTGAAGACTTTTGAAAACCTGCTCAAATTTTGCAAATATTAATAAACTTTTATTGACTTTACAACAATGATTTTTTATTTTTTATTTAATTTTTTTTTTTGTAATCATGAGAAAAGTTTTTGGTGGTTTCTTTACAAAAATTGATAAAAGTTTATAAGTTCTATAAACATTTATTAATACGATGTGCAAATTATGTTAAAAATATTTGTTTTATTTAAAAAATACATCTTTTCCAATTTTTTTTTGTAAAAATTAGAAAAACAGCTTAACGATTTTTTTAATATATAAAAATGTCATAAAAATGATAATACGCGTCGATTGACACCTCAATGATGGAAAGATTATATTTAGTTCTCGAGATATAATGAATGACGTAAATGACCTTGAACGTTTAATGATTTTTTATTTTTTATTTAATTTTTTTCGTAATCATGAAAAAAACTTTTGCTGGTTTTTCCACGAAAATCATTTGGAGTATATAAATTATATAAACATATATTACTTAGGTTTGAAAATCAAGTTAAAATTTTTGTGTTTTTGAAAAAAGCCTAATTTTTTGCACCTTTTTTTTAAAAATTAAAAACCGGCTCCAAGAATTTTTTCAAAAATTTAATAGAATCACATAAATGTTAATACGCGTCGATAGACACCTTGCTTGAAAAAATCGTACGTTTGGTTCGCGAGATATAACGCATGACAGAAATGACCTTCAAACGGGCAAACAACAAACCCCCCGACCGAAGTTTTCCAAAAACTAATCAGCTCTTAAAATTGCAAAGACGCTTCGATTGACACCTCAACGAAGTCGATGCAACTTTGTTTACGTGAGTTATGCTCGTAGAAAAAAGTGTTCACGAACGTACATACGTACGTACGTACATACATACACACACACACACATACATCTCCCTTTCTTAAAACACTTTATATATACTCTATAGACCTCAAAACGTAAAGAAAAGTTGAAAATTTCAATTTCGATTTTCGAGGCGATTACAAGAACTTCCCATATACTGGGAAGTTAAAAAATCATTAAACATTCAAGATCATTTACGTCATTCATTATATCTCGAGAACTAAATATAATCTTTCCATCATTAAAGAAACCACCAAAAACTTTTCTCATGATTACAAAAAAAATTAAATTAAATAAAAAATAAAATATCATTATTGTAAAGTCAATAAAAGTTTATTAATATTTGCAAAATTTGAGCAGGTTTTCAATAGTCTTCACCATGTTTTAACTTTAATGAAAAAAACTGCTTTGTAACCTGTCCCCCCTCCGATTGATCCGCGTGAATAATCAATCAAACCAATGCACCAAAATCCTTACGTAATCAATTAACGCTCGCGTAGTTGTTATGATTAATATTAAGTCATTCCAATAACTTTTATGAGAGGTACATTTTTATTATTTGAAGTAGTATTATTTCCATAATTATTATTGTGTTTAATATTTTTAATATCTATGTAGATATTACTGGGAAGTTGACCGTGTGGACCTCATGGGTCGCACCTCACGGCTTGTTTATTTTAACTTTGCAGTGCTTAGGTCTTTATGTTTTCCATGTCCATATTTGTTAAGGTTCACTTCTTTTTGAGTAATTTCTTGTGGAAGTTCTAGTTTTTTATCATGATACTCTATCCATTTTTCGATGTTATTAGTGAAGTGTTAAAATATTTCGAATTATATTTCAATATTATTTTTTTTAGTATTTTTTAAAGTTTACATTGAGCTACAGAATGAATTTTGTAAGTATAATACTCGGAAGCTATAAGTCCTTTTTCTTTGATGTTTAACTCTGGTTCGTTAAAAACCAATATTCTTATATGTTCAAGTAAGGATCTACGACAACCCTTTATATTTGCGTTACTTCTGTGGTATCGCAAAATGAAGTTCGATACTTTCTTTCTTCATATAATATTTTACATTTATTATGTTGAATCCGCTATCAGCGATTTTTTAAAGGTTTTTTGTTATGTTGAATTCGTTATGTTATGTTGAATTTGCTATCGGCGGTTTTTTAAGGTTTCAGGTTTTTTAAAGGTTTTTTTTTCTCAAAAGGCTAATGAATGTGACAGTGTTTCGATTTAAAGTTTTCTTAGTGCAAAGGTGTTTAGAAAACTAATCGACTACTGTGAAGAATTGTTTTTTGGCAATTAAAGTTAAATAATATCGTTAGGTGATTAAATTCTGGTTTTACTGGATTTCTGTCATATTTTGCTCGATTACATATTTCACAATTATTTAGGAATTTGTTAATTCATTTTAATGATCCTCTATAGTAACATTTGTTTTTAATTTCTTCGTGGTTTTCAAGTTTACCACGAATGAACCTTTTTTTAATTTTTTCGATGCATTGATTTTCACATTACAGATCAAAAGCATGATTACCACATTTTATAAAATGTAAATTGTTGTTATGAGAATAAAAGCTAGCAATTGTTCATTGAAATTTGTTCCATTTAGAATCAATTAGTTCACAAAATATACCAATGATTCTTTTTTCTGGTATGAATCTCGTTTATATGTCAATAATTATATCAGTTTCATCAATGTAAATTTTTCTAATTTTCTTTAACATTTTAATTTTTCTTTGTGTTTTTCTGGCAATTACTGTGAAAGTTTTATTCATATTTACAATACCTTCTTAAATACAGTGGTGGAAATTTACATAAAAACACTAGTGTTTTTTGATTTTTTCAACTAAACCTTCACTAAACTTAGATTTTTTTATATTTATATCTATATTTCTTAAAAAATAAATATTAGAAAATAAATCTTCATTTCTGTTGAATGCATAAAAAATGCAAATAATTTAAATAAAGGTTAAAATAAGGTGGAAGTTTACATAAAAACAACATTAGTATCTTCTTTAGAGATGTATAATAGATATCATAAAAATAGTTTTTAGTTTTTAATAACTAGTAGATGCTCCCTTCTCTTTGATTAACTGGAACAAGCGTCGTGACATTGACTGAATCAGATTTTCTAACTCACTTTGTGGAATTGACGACCATGTTTTTTTATTGCAATTTTCAATTCCTGAATGTTGTTAAATTGGCGTCCATTGGCATAAACCCGCCTTGCAATAATCCCCCAGAGGTTCTCAATTGGATTAAGAACTGGACTCATTGAAGGCCAATCGAGTTTCGCGATTTGCTTTTCAGCTAGCCACAGGCTAACTTTCTTCGCAGTGTGAATAGCAGCATTGTCCTGCTGGAAAATGAAGTCCGTGCCGCAGATTTCCTCAGCGCGCTCAACCATCATTTCCTCTAACATCTCGATGTACGTTTCTGCGTTCATTTTTCGGGGAACATAGGCAATTTCGGTTTTACCGTTTGCTGAAAATCCACCCCAAATCATAACACTGCCCCCGCCGAAATTGCGACTCATGCTCACCTCTTCCTGAAGCCTCTAATCATGCCAATAATACTGAAAGCCATCTGGGCCGTCAAAGTTGAACTTCTTTTTATCAGTGAAAAGAATTTTTCGCCATTCCGATGTCCAAGTCATATGGCTTTCAGCAAATTTTAATCTATCTTCTTTATGTGCTGCAGTTAGAGGGGGCTTTCCGACTCTTTTCTTGAATTCCATGTTCGGATTTTCATTTAAAATTTGCCGCACCCGTCGGTCTGTTACTGGCAACTTTAATTTATTCACTATTTGTGTTGTAAATAATTTATTCGCTACTGCTTCACGGACGAACAATCGAACTTGTCGTGCTGTCAATTTTTTTGTTTCGCTAGTGTTTCGAAGGCTTGCCGTAATTACTGCCCAACTTAATAAAGTTGTGTATTACAGTGTTGGAACTTCCGACCTTCCTTGCGATTTCTCGATCTGAAAGTCCACAATCCTTATAAGCGATTATTGCGGCTCGTTCTTCCTCGCTTAAAACTTTACCCCGCGGCATGTCTGTATTTTTCACAAAATTAAAAAAATAAATAACTAAATATAATCAGAGGTAATATTACTGCCTTTTAAAAGTAATTCCAGAATTTTTTTCGCTGCTACCAAACAAGAAAACACTTTTAAAAGTAATTCCAGAATTTTTTTCGCTGCTACCAAACAAGAAAACACTTTAAACTACACTGTTTTTATATAAATTTCCACCAAAATGATGCAAACATTCAAAAGAGCACTCGAATAATAAATGTGGATATGAACAATGATATCAGAGAGACAAAAAGCCATAACGGGATTCTTCGTAAGAGTCTGATGGATGATCTAAATAAGCAGAAAATCCCACGGTGTTGCCAAATATCAAATTATTAACGACACATCATGTTGTTTTTATGTAAATTTCCACCACTGTAGGTGCATGATTTTTCTGATTGTCATTTCTCCAATGTATTAATTCCACTTATGTTTTCGTATTTCATATTTGCAGTTAGTGCATTTATTTGACAATTTGACTTTATGGCTTTATTGTCTTCACCTTTAAGGTATTCTTTGTTAAAGTTATATTGATTTAATTTGCTACTAGGTTCTTTTAAATTGTTGATTCAAGCTAAAGGCTTATAGTCAGTTTTAACGTCAAATTTTACTCCGAATAAGGAGGATCTAAAATATTTTGTTGCCCAAACTATTGATAAAATTACTTTCTATGGTTGAGTAATTTCTCTCGTGCTCATTGAGTGTTGCATTCAGAAATGAAATAGGATGTCCATTTTGGGATAGAACTGTGCCTATTGCTTAATCAAACACGTAGTATGTCACAACGATTTTTGGATTAAAATAAGAATCATGAAACCTTGACGAATTGATGATTTTGTTTTTTAATTTGCAAAGGCTACATTGTATTAGCGTCTTCGGTATTATAATTTTTTTTCCTTTTTCTACGCTATCAGTTAGTGAAAGGGTAATTTTTGCTTAGTTCTTCATGAATTTTCGATAGTAAAAATGCTTTTTTGGTTTTGTTGTAGCTGATATTGTAAGGACTTAATGATTAAGATTTTGTTTAGGTTTGGTTTAATACCTTCAGTTAAAATAATAGATCTTAAATATTCTGTTTATTTGGAACACGTGTCAATTTTTATAAATAACTGAAATTTTTTTCAATGCATTTGATACTTATGAAATATTATTCTCCATTTCCTGGAGTGAATTTGCAAAAATTAGTATAATGTATCTATATACGATACAAATTTTGTTAATTTGTTCTCTAAATAATTCGTCCACCATTTTCTGGAATGTTGAACATTAATAAACTTATAATGTCCTTGTGGAGTTGAAAAGGCTGTCTTATATCGGAAATACTCATTGACTTCAATTTTATGAAAGCTTTTCGGTTTGTTGAATTTAGTTACTATTTCGTGCTTTGTTTCTGTTGTACATGTTGAAGTGTCCTGTGTGTACCTGCTATTCCTTTGCTTCCGTATCGACTCAATATATCAGTTAAATTATTAAAGTCGTATTCCGTTATGTAAATTATTCATCTACCATGAATGATTTCTAGCTCTTTAGTTTCATTATTACAGCGAATTATTTGAATCCCATACTTGTTAACGATTTTCTCTTTGATAGGAACGTGGTCTAATAGTTACTCATCTGCTGAGTAAAAAGTAGCCATGGTTACATCATCATTTTCCATTTTAATTATAGTTACTATATCCGAATCAACGTAAGTTTTGGTATTGCTATTCGAAATATCATTTTGTTCTTCATATTATTTCCTGCTTACTAAAATCAGCTACTCGATTTTGTTCGGCCTTGTTCGAACGCCCAGCGCCCTCCGTTAGGTCGAGAAACCGGTGTGTAATTAGCTAGAAATTGGGTAGATTCGTTCGAGAGTTCAAGGAAGGTGGACGCACTGACGGTACCTCGGTTGTTTCGTGAATTATATATATAATAAAGTACTCATTGGATTCACCCGCATAAATACATAGTTTTCTTTTGTGAGTTCCATATAGTAAAGTAGTCATTGGATTCACCCGCAAAGATACATGGTAGCAGAGCGTGACAATTAAAGCGCAGTGGAAAAAAGTTTTCACTGGGCATATAGTGCGTGTCCTTGTCCAATCAACGTATCTCCCAGTGCGCGCGTGGGGCTTTATGGTCACAACTCTGGATCTAATCGATATTATGTCTTTTTAAGACCAGTGATAGCGAAAGACCTTCTTCAGACAAACGTTTGTTCAGAAATTCAAATAGTTGGCGAGAACTTCTTCGTAAATAGAAGTGCCGGAAAATTGGTGTGCGAGGTGACTGCAAATGTGCTGAACGCAATTCCGTTAGCCCGCCCCGCGGTAGTGTTGGTGAGAATTGGGAGCTAGGCTGTGATGGCAAACTGGGTGCAACCTAACCTCGAAATTCAGCGATCGTCCATTTGGTGTTCGGTGCGGCGCTCGACAGAAGCATAACTGTCCGGAACAGCACAGGCCGCGCAACCATCCCCGATATTAAGTGGAACCCGGGGCCCTAAACTTGAACTCGCACCGCTCAGTCATCAGCTAGAAATTCCATCAAGCGTGCAAAGGAGTTGAAGCCAAAAATATTAATGAACAGTTATCTTTGATACATAAAAAATTATAGATATATATAATTATATACTGTGCACATTAGTCAGTACTTTGGAACAATACTGAAACAAAATTTTAATTAGCGCCGAGTGGATCCGCACATTAATCTTCTGTTGTAGTTTTCTTGCTTACTTATTTACATCATTGTTCTCTACTCTTTTTGAAGAATACTTGTTTGCATTAACGTCATTCATAATGTCTAACGACCCAGCAAAGGAGTTTGAATCGCAAGATAAATTATTTGGTTATATAACTAACTTTTTGACAAATTCATTAGCGAAAATCTCACAATCGAGTAAAAACAAAATATATTATGCAAATCGTATCAAATTATTAGACGACTATTGGGTCACCTTTTTCAAGCGCAATGACATTTTGCAAGAATTTGATACTGACGATGAGTTCAGAGATGAAGAATATTTCACTGATGATAAATATACCAAGGCGGAATTTGCTTATATCGACGCTAAAAGTCAACTCATGAATGAAATTCAAAAATTAGATTTAGAACATGCGAATATATCCAACTCATCTCTACCTCAAAGTCCTCACGAAGCTCACAATGTAATCCTTGCTCAATCATCGAGTCATTCTGTACCTAAGGTAAATGTACCTACGTTTAGCGGCAGGCAGGCAGATTGGGACACATTTAAGGAGCTATTTACAGCTGTCATTATAAACGACCCTCGGATTGCTCCCATCGTGAAATTGCAACACCTCCTTAACAGTGTACAAGGGTTAGCCAAAAGCACTCTAGCTGGTGTCAAGATTTCGTCATCAAACTTTAACGTAGCGTGGGATAAACTACTTAGAAGGTATGATGTCAAAAGGCGCCGTCTCCACGCGCATTTTCAGGCTTTCATAGACCTACCTTTTGCAGAAAATGGGTCGGCTCAGGAGCTCGGTTCTCTCATCGATAGAGCTGAGGAAGCGGTCAAGGGTCTTTATGACCTCGCTTGCCAAGTTGAACATTATGACAACTGGTTTGTTTATCTCATTGTTCGCAAACTAGATGTGGACACTAAAGAGAGCTGGAATATTCATGAAGAAAATGTTGGTGGGTTTTCTTCTTATAGCTCTCTCCTCGCTTTTTTGGAAAATAGGATGGCTAGCCTCGAACCCGAAGACGAGGATATGTCTTTTGAACAAACAAAAGCAAAAAACAAACACAGAAATAACCATAAACAAATTAAAACTCATTTAGGCCAAGAGTTTTACAAAAACTCGAAGGATTCAACGCGTTCTTCATCACCGTGCTTGTTCTGCTCAGGCAGTCATTTGATATTTAGATGCCCAAAACTCAACGCATTAAAACTCAATCGTAGATTGGAATTTGTAAAAACAAATTAGTTGTGCCCAAGCTGCCTCTCAGCCAAGCACATGAAAGCAAGTGAGTGTAATACCAGTTATCGGTGCCCAGTAAGTGATTGCGGGGAAAAGCATAGTGCTCTTTTACATTCGGACAAACGAAAGGCTGTAAAAACCCATACGGTTAGCGTTGAACCTCGCCCCGCCGAAACAGACTTTTCGTCCGATTCAGAGAGTCAACCAGAACCAACTTCAAACAATGACTCGTCAACCCATTGCATGTTCTCTAGTCAATCAGTTTTGTTAGCTACTGCTAAAGTTGCATTGTGCAATCGCAATGGTGACAAAATTCAAGTCAATGCACTGATTGATCCAGGATCAATGAGGTCATTCGTTTCGAAGAAAGTAGTTGCAGCTTTGGGCCTTCCCACGAAGTCAACCAACGTTGCCGTTAAAGGCTTAGGTAACACACTCTCGGCTACGGTTCACGACTTTTGCAAAATATCATTGCAATCAAACATGGACCCTAAATTTTGCATCGACCTTCACGCTTTAATGGTAGGTCATGTAACTTCACAGCTTCCATCCCAGAAAATAAGACTATGTCAATGGCATCACCTAAAAGGCCTGAACTTAGCCGACCCGGAATTCAGGCGTCCAAAAGCAATTGATTGCATTTTGGGGCCGGATGTCTACCATCGCATCATCCAAAATGGCATCAAAAGGGGACCACCAAATACGCCCATGGCTCAATTCACGGTGTTTGGCTGGATCATCACAGGACCTACAAGCGCTGGCAATGATTGTTTAGAGATAAATTCATCCATTTGTATTGATTCATATTTCATTAAAGAAGATATAAAGTTATCTGACACTCTGTCCAAGTTCTGGGAAATAGAAAAAATTCCTAATCTAATTCCTTTAACCGAAGATGAAAGAGAATGCGAGAAACATTTCTCAGAGACTGTCTTCAGGCATGATGGTCGGTATGGCGTTCGCATACCATTTAAGACCAAGCCAACTTTTCCCGGATCCAAAGTACTCGCAATGAAGTCATGGCTCAGACTCGAGAAGCGCTTGTCTCAAAAACCGGAGGTCAAAGCAGCGTACGATAACTTTATGAAGGAGTACCTTGAGCTGAGTCATATGGAATTAGTACCCGATGATGAATTGAATAAAGACAATGTCTATTATATTCCGCATCATACGGTCTTCCACAATGGAAAAATTAGGGTAGTATTCAACGCTTCAATGCTTTCTTTTAATGGAATGTCATTGAATAGCGTGACGCACATCGGGCCCAGGCTGCAACAAGATATCGTTAGCGTCTTAATCAGGTGGCGCTTCTTTGCGGTTGTGTTCATCTGTGATATCGTGAAAATGTATCGTCAAATTCTGGTCCATCCGAGCGACAGAGATTGGCTCCGGATTGTTTATAATTTCGGTCAAGGTCTTCAACATTTTAGGCTATGTACCGTAACTTATGGTACCGCCCCTGCTCCATATCAAGCATTGAAAGTCTTGCGACAGTTACTTCAAGATCATTGTCCGCATGATATGGAATTGAATGATCTCTTCCTAAATCTCTCTTATGTCGACGACTTTTTTGGTGGTGCAGACACTGTAGATTATGCTGTCAGTCTAAAGAACAAACTCATTCGGATCTTAACGGCCGCAAAAATGCAATTAGGTAAATGGTCAGCAAATAACAAAAGTCTTTTAGAGGATGAACAAAATGTCGATCAGCGAGATAAAATGTTTGAAATACCCGAAATTACCAGTGCCCTTGGTCTCAAATGGTCACCGATTATGGACTGTTTCTCATTTCAGTTCAAGCCATTCGCGAATGTTTCTGGGCCTATTACCAAACGGAAGGCCTTGTCGGAATCTTCCAGATTGTTCGATCTTCTTGGTTGGGTATCACCTATCTTAATTCAAGCAATAATCTTTACCCAACAACTATGGATTGAAGGTTATGATTAGGACACTCCTATCTCCAACGATTTGTTGTGCTCGTGGAATCATTTGAAGTCCTACGTAGACGGTATCGAATCAATCAAAATTCCTAGATGGCTGGGCAGTTTCTCGGAGACAAAATGGACCCTGCACGGATTCTCCGATGCTTCAAAAATGGCGTACGCAGCATGTCTTTACTATGTGCCTTCTACTGGTAAGTCATTATTGGTCTGCTCTAAGGTTAGAGTTGCCCCTGTCAAAACACTCTCCGTTACGAGATTAGTGCTTCGTGCAGCTCATTTATTGACGCAATTAATCGCGTACATTTTGCCAAGTTTCCTAGTCAAACCTCTTGAAATCCGTTGCTGGAGCGACTCTAGAAACGTTCTGTGTATGTTTAAAATCTTGCCAGCTAAGCTCAAAGTCTTCGAAGCCAACAGGGTCAGTGAAATTCTCACTACCTTACCCAATGTAAAATAGGGATACGTCCCTACGGACCAGAACCCTGCTGACTGCGCCACAAGAGGTTTGTCAGCTGCTACTTTGAAAAAAATTTCTTTGTGGTGGTCGGGACCCTCTTGGCTGCCAACTGAGTCAGATTGGCCTAGTCAGCACGACAAGCAATTCGATTCTGTGGCATTAACCGCCTCGTCGATTGAAAGTGTACACAAACCAACATGTTGGCTCCAGAGGTTCGAAAGCTTTAACAAGGTTTGTAGAGTACTTGCTACTGTTTATCGTTGGAAACGTTATTCCAAAACGAAAATAGATAACTTCTTGACCCCAGACGATTTTAAATCAGCGCAAGAAGCAATTATTAAATTGAACCAGTCGCTCCACTTTCCTAAGGAAATTGAGAGCCTCAAAAGTAATAAACTAATACCTAGAAAAAGTAAGTTAGCTAAATTCAATCCATTTTTGGATAACAGAGGCATCATAAGGGTAGGTAGTAGATTGGAAAACTGCCCTTTTCTCAGCTACAATGAGAAGTATCCAATCATATTGGATAGACACAGCAATGTTTCGAGAATGATCATTCGTGATTATCATCACATGTTTTTACATGGGGGACCTCAGTTGCTTTGGTCAGCTATTCTTCGCAAGTTTTATATCATTTGCGGCAAAAGAGCCATTACATCCTTCATAAGTAAGTGCCCTAAGTGTTTGCGCTTTGCTGGACGCTGTTCTGGCCAACAGATGGCCCCATTGCCGAGAGACCGGATTAGCTTTGAGTTTCCCTTTTCGTCAACTGGGCTAGACTATGCGGGCCCATTCAAAATAACACCCTCCAGAGGTCGAGGCAAAATATCCACTGAAGGATATCTATGCGTTTTTGTTTGCCTCGCGATAAAAGCGGTGCATTTGGAGATTGTTTCCGATCTAACATCTCAAGCATTTCTCGCTGGTTTTGATCGGTTCACCAATAGGCGAAATTTACCTCGCATTGTGTACAGCGATAATGGTTCTACCTTTACTGGTGCGGAGAAGGAAATAAAGAAGCTCTTTTCAAAGAATTCACTATTCTCTCACAAGGTTACAGAGGTCATAAATAATCAAGGTATCTAATAGTCGTTCTCTCTTCCATACGACCCTCATTTCGGCGGTATTTGGGAGGCCGCGGTAAAGTCTTTCAAATACCACTTTAAGCGCGTGGTAGGTCAAACTCCCCTCACTTACGAGGAAATGTCAACTCTAGCCACGAAAATTGAAGGGTGCCTTAATTCCCGCCCCCTTTGTGCCATAAGCGCAGATAGTCGAGACATGGTACCTCTCACTCCTGCTCATTTTTTAGTAGGCCGTCCCCTCAAGACATTGCCTCCGTCTTCAGATGAAACCGACTTCAGCAAAACTTTCGCCAATAGATGGAAGTTACTATTGGCGATGAGGAATAGTTTCGTTAACTCTTGGAAAAAGGAAGTAATAAATCAACTCATGCAATACAGTAAGTGGCGGTTTCCTAACAGAAATTTAGAGGTGGGCGATCTCGTCATATTGAAAGACGAATCGGTGCCCCCTCTATTGTGGGCATTAAGTAGAGTTACTGAAGCATATTCCAAAGGCCCAAAAAGATTAGTTCGAGTCGTTGCTGTAAAAACTGAAGATGGTTCCACATATATTCGGCCGATACACAGGCTAATTTACTTGCCAGTGGACGATCATGCTTCTCAGACGTTCCATACCTGCCTTACCGCCCCAAGCCGCGCGGATTTACTCGGTGACTGAGCACGGAAATAGGCCTTACATGAATCTTTAAAACCTCACTTTTAATCTTTCCCTCTGTTATCGTATATAAATAGGAGTAATTTGTAATCTATAACTTAGTTTGTATCATTTCACAGCCAAATAAGGGCGTCATGTAAATCTTCAAAACTTTATTTTACTTTTTCCTTTCTTTTTCAATATATATATATAAATAGCAGTAAACTTTGTAATCTATAACTTAGTTTGTATCGAGTCACCGCCAAATAAGCAAAACGCAACCATAATTTAAATTAATATCTGACACATCCTTTCTTGCTTTATGACAACTGTAGATTCCTCTAATGCGTTCCATTAACGTTAGTATATTGCACATTCGTGCAAGGGGGGCAGTATGTTCGAACGCGCAGCGCCCTCCGTTAGGTCGAGAAACCGGTTTGTAATTAGCTAGAAATTGGGTAGATTCGTTCGAGAGTTCAAGGAAGGTGGACGCACTGACGGTACCTCGGTTGTTTCGTGAATTATATATATAATAAAGTACTCATTGGATTCACCCGCATAAATATATAGTTTTCTTTTGTGAGTTCCATATAGTAAAGTAGTCATTGGATTCACCCGCAAAAATACAGGCCTTCAAATATCCTATTGTAAATTCGTATTCCCGATATTTTAAAATCCAACGTTGATTCTTGGATGAGAGGTATTTTTGTCTTTATTTTGCATGTAGATACTTGATTGGCTGTTAATATGGTAAAGTTGTTTCCATACAAGTAAGGCCTAAAGTAATTGACGGAGCACATATTTGTCAGAAATTCCTTGTCTGTTGCTGAATAATTGCGTTCATGATAATTGAAAGTCCAAGACACAAAACAAATTGGTTGCCCTTCTTGAGAGAGGATGGTGCCAATTGCATAATTGGAAGCATCCGTCGTCAAATAAACTGGTTTCTGGAAACTAGAAAAACGGAAAATAGGATGCAAACTTGCAACCTTTTTTAATTTTTCATAGACTTCTATATATGTTGTAGCTTTGCTATTGACATGTGTTCTCTTTTTCAGGTATTTTGTAATCGGCTGCGCTATTTTAATGTTATCTCGAATAAATTTTCTGTAGTAACCTGTTGACCTTAAGAAGCTTTTTATTTGCCTCTCAGGTTTGCATTATTACAATTGTTCACTTATTTTTTAAATCGGAATTTGGCTTCAATGCCTCTTTAGTTATAATATGCCTTAAGAAAGTACTTTCTTTTCGAAGAAAATTGCACTTGTTTTTTTGAATTTTTAGCTATTTAACTTCCAATTCTTTGAAAATGTATTTTAATGACTTACTATGCTCCTGTAACGAGGTGCTAAAGGTAAGAACATCATCAAGGTTATTTTTATTTTATAATCTCTAAGAACATCGTTCATGAGACGTTGAAAGGTAGCCGGGCATTTTCAGCATAAATGGCATCCTAGCAAACTCATATAAGCCGTGTGTTGCGACGAGGCTGTTTTGGACGATTCTCCTCCTTGACCAGTACTTGATGATATCCCTTAGCCAGATCTTAGGTCGATACATCCTGGACTTTTCCAAGTTTTTCCATCAAAGAAATCAATATTGGGCAGGGGATACTTATCGTTGATAGTGTTATCTTTGAGGCCACGATAGTCAACTACAAGTGTAAACTTTTGCTGCAAGAAATTATCAATTTTCTTCGGAACAACTATTAGAGAGCTGGGGTACTTGGAACAATTCTTGCTTTCGGCTATCTGCTTCGGCTCTTCTACTTCGTGTTTGGGTGGTTAAAGTGGGTGGTGCAAAGTTTGACATTTATCTGCTGATCTGTTACTGGACCTATTTCATGCTGAATGGAATGTGTACTCGAAATTTAATCACCTTCTTTAAAAAACAAATGTTCAAACTTATCAACCACATTAACGATTTCTGAATATTCTTCCTTATTAAGATGGTCTATTTAAAGGTGGTTAAGGTAATCTGTTCCGGTTTTTCCCAATCGGCGGATTTGATTAATTGGGTATGGGTTATTCATAAATCGCATTCTTTGATTATTCACCTTTAAGGTTTCCGATTCATAGTCAACATTTGCCTCAAGATTATTCAGCAAATTGAAACCAATTATTAATTGGTAGTTCCTATTCTTCATTTTTAAACTTCCCAGTATATGGAAAGTGGTTGTAATCGCCTTGAAAAACGAGATTGAAATTTTCGACTTTTCTTTACGTTTTGAGGTCTTTAAAGTATATTTACTTAGTTTTTAGAAAAAGAGATGTATGTGTGTGCGTGTGTGTACGTACGTGCACAGTTTTTTCTACGAGCATAACTCACGCAATATCTTACGAACTGAACATACGATTTGACATTTTTGTGATTCTTTCAAATTTTTAAAAAACTTGTTGGAGCCGTTTTTTAATTTTATAAAATAAGTGCAAAATATGATGGTTTTTTCACAAACAAGAAATTTTTGACCCGATTTGCCAAAGATTGTAATCAATGTTTATAAAAATTTATATACTCAAAGCAGCTTTTGTAAGAAAAAAAGCAAATTTTTTTTTCATGATTACAAAAAAATTAAATTAAAAAGAAAAAATCATTGTAAGTCATCATGACCTTCAGGGTCATTTATGGCATTCACTATATCTCGCCAACCCAAATATAGCATTTGCATCAGTAAGATGTCAATCGACGCGTATTAACATTTCGGTGATGTTTTTATGTTTTTACAAAAATCGTTTAAGCCGTTTTTTAATGTAATAAAAAAAAATGGAAATTTGGGGTTTTTTCATAGAAACTAAATTTTTAACCTGATTTGCGCATCGGAATAATAAATGTTTATAAAATTTATTAACTTTCAATAATTTTTGTAGAGGCATAATCAAAACTTTTCCTCATAATTACAAAAAAAAATACTAAAAAAAATCATTCAAAGTCATCATATAAGAAGCGTTCATATGTATAACCTTATATCTCTTATTCTGAAGACATTGTTGTAAAGTCAATCAAAATTCATTGATATTTGCATAATTTCAACATATTTTTAATAGTCTTCACAGCACCATGTTTTAACTTTAATGAAAAAACTGCTTAAATTTTGAAAACCAATAAAAATTGAATCAAATTTGCATTTGTGGTAATCAATGTGTAATGGGTAAAATGTTTTGTAGTTAATACTTTGCAAGATCATATGCTTTAAAAAGCTTTCATCAAATAATTTTTTAAAGTTTTTAGTAGTTCTTTTAGTCTTCGTAAAATTTCCTCTATTGTTTGTAATTCATTTTATTTTTTACATGCAATTGAACATTTTTGGACTGCATATCCAATGTTTCTCAGGACCAACAGATAACACAGTCTTACAAATTGAATTTTTTCTTTCTTTTTTGATGTGAGTGCTCATTTATTAGGTTTTGGGACCTCCTAATGTCGAATCTGAAGTGGGTTTCTTTCTATCACACCAGTATTTTTCACAAAACACATTTATAAAAATCATGAGAAAATTGGGATATTCAAGAAAAAAACAATCAGAAGTAAACAAGCAGCTGAATAATGAGAATAATTTTTACTAAACGAATATTTAGTATTATAATGAACATTGAAAACTATTACAGAGGTTTGTGGAACCTTTTCTTTTCTTCTGAAAAGCTTCTGTTGAGCGATTTTCTCTTGTGAGCCCGCTTTGGATCATCACGCTTCATCATCCAGCAGTAATCGGCCATCATGTTAATATTACACTTTTCTTGGTACCTTCGCTCCATTTCCTTGATATCTTGGTGAAATCTTTCGCCTTGTTCTTCACTAACTGCTCCTAAGTCTTCAGGAAAGTCGTCCAAATGTGAATGAAGAAAATGGACTTTGAGACTCATGAGGCAACCTAATCTTTGGAAATTTTGAAGCATGTTTTCGATAATATTTTCATAATCGGGGCTTTTGTGATTTCCTAAGAAATTTTTAATAACTTCTTTTAACGATACCCACGCTGCCAATTCTATAGGAGTCAGTTTTCTATCGAAATTTGCATCTTTCATCAGTTTTCGTATACCAGGTCCAACAAAAATACCTTCCTTCAGTTTCGCTTCAGACAAAGATGGAAATACTGTAAGTAAATACTTGAACCCATTCTCTTGTTTATCTCAAGCCTTCACAAATTGTTTCATAAGACCAAGCTTTATATGCAAAGGTGGTAGTAAGATTTTTTCTGGTGGGACTAAATTCTGTCGAACTATATTTTTATTTGCTGGGTCTAAATTAATTCTTGCTGACCATTCTTTCCGAGTATACTGTTCTGCTCTATCTCTGCTATCCCATTCACATATAAAACATGGATATTTTGAATAACCACTTTGCTGTCCTAATAGCATAGAAAGTATTTTTAAATCTTCACACACAATCCATCCATGCTGCTCGTAATCAACTTTAGTTAAAATTGTAACCAAATTTTCGTAACACTCCTTCAAATGTACAGAGTAGGCAACAGGAAAAGAAGAGTATTTGTTTCCATTATAAAGTAGAACTCTTTAAACTTCTTTTTGACGAATCGATGAAGAGTCTCCAGTTTTTCACATCGTATTCTACAAACTTTATACGGTGTCCAAGTTTTGTCTAAGATACGAATAGCAATACCGAAGTAACGTTCGTATATGTTTTTCACATACCACAAATGTAACAAAAAACGTTGACGGGAGTTAGCGCATTTAAGCGAAGTCATGGAAAAAAACTTTCTATTTATATATAATATATTATATAATTTTACAGTACATTTAACGACTGATTTATTACATCCATAGATGAGTCTATATATACCACATAAGATCAATGTTTAAATATTGACTTAATAACTATCCTTTTAAGAATGAGGACCCTAGATAATTTTACTTTTATGACGATTGGCAGGTAAATTTCCTTTCCATCGCTCTCAAGCTAAATTCCTACAAAAGTTTTTTTACAAAAATTAAAAAAAACAAGCCACGAGGTGCGACCCATGAGGTCCACACGGTCAACTTCCCAGTAATATCTACATATGTAGATATTAAAAATATTAAACACAATATTAGTTATGGAAATAATAATACTTCAAATAATAAAAATGTACCTCTCATAAAAGTTATTGGAATGACTTAATATTAATCGTAACAGCTACGCGAGCGTCAATTGATTACGTTAGGATTTTGGTGCATTGGTTTGATTGATTATTCACGCGGATGAATCGGAGGGGGGACAGGTTACAAAGCATTTTTTTTAATTAAAGTTAAAACATGGTGCTGTGAAGACTATTGAAAATCTGCTCAAATTTTGCAAATATTAATAAACTATGATTGACTATACAACAATGTCTTTAGAATAAGAGATTTAAAGTATAATGATTCGAATGAACCCTTTTTACATGGTGACTTTAAATGATTTTATATTTTTAATTTAATTTTTTTTTGTAATCATGAGGAAAGTTTTTGCTGGTTTCACTACAAAAATTGATAAAAGTTTACAAATTCTATAAACATTTATTATTACGATGTGCAAATCAGGTTAAAAATGATTTTTTTTATGAAAAGAACACTACTTTTCCAATTTTTTTTTAATAAATGCTTTAACGATTTTTTTCAAATATAAGAACATCATAAAAATGATAATACGCGTTGATTGACACCTTAATGATCGGAAGATTATATTTGGTTCTCGAGATATAATGACTGACGTAAATGACCTTGAACGTTTAATGATTCTTTATTTTTTATTTAATTTTTTTCGTAATCATGAAAAAACTTTTACTGGTTTTTTCACAAAAACTATTTGGAGTATATAAATTATATAAACATTGATTACTTAGGTTTGAAAATAAGGTTAAAAGTTTTGTGTTTTTGAAAACAGTTCTAATTTTTTGCACTTTTTTTTTAAAATTAAAAATCGTCTCCTAGAATTTTTTTAAAAATTTGATAGAATCATAAAAATGTTAAAACGCGTCGATTGACACCTTAATAATGAAAATCACATGTTTGGTTCGTGCGATATAGCGCATCACATGGTTGACCTTCAAGGGGTGAAACAAGCAAACCCCCCCGGCCGAAGTTTTCCAAAAACTAATCAGCTCTTAACATTGCAAAGATGCTTCGATTGACACCTTAACAAAGTCGATACGACTTTGTTTACGTGAGTTATGCTCGTAGAAAAACGGCCTGCGAACGCACGTACGCACACACACACACACACATACATACATACTTCTTTCTAAAAACACTCAGACCTCAAAACGTAAAGAAAAGTTGAAAATTTCAGTTTAGATTTTCGAGGCGATTACAAGAGCTTCCCATATACTGGGAAGTTAAAAATTCCACAAAATTCTGATGTGATGGAAACTTTCGACTATTAGTTACGTAATAAGCATACAAAAAGCAAGTAGAAACACTACTTGACCTTCAAAAAGGAAATTCGTTGTTGGACAGTGTAATTATTAGTCTCATTGATTTAAAATCGTGAAAAAATACAAATTCAGTGGCTATGCCGAAGTGATGGCAATTTCGAACGCAACTATACAAAATGGCCATAACGCGACAAAGTCTCTTAAGTGGACGTTAAAACAAAAACTGCAGTCATTTTTGCTAGCGCTCTTTTGTCTTTCAAGCATTGATATGAAGATAACAAAAACCGTAGAAAAGGCTCTGTAACCTGTCTCCATTCCAATTGATCCGAGTGAATATTCATTCAACAACCCGCTTGACGTTCCCGTAGATGCTACGATTAATATTAAGTCATTCCAATAACTTTTATGAGAGGAACATTCTCTTATAAAGAAATAATATTTTCATAACTATTTTTATATTTTATATTTTTTATATTTATAATGTGAAATGGTGTTGGTAAATCAACGACAAACTCCTTGTGTTGCTTTGTGAAATAAAGATTCTTTTATTAAAACTATTAACTATTCACATTTATATTACACTTTTACCTGTGAAGTAAAGAAACGACAATTAAAGTCTATTCTTTATTACCAAACACTATTTACACTATTGAATTTAATTTCTTAAACAATCGACGTGAAGTTTTTATGTCAACATGCGCTTCTGCTCTTTAACCAATTTACCGCCCGCTTGACCGTGCAAGCTGGTATCTGTAGTACCGACGAGCGCGGCAAAATTCAAATTAAGAAATACATTAAATACAGAATAGTGTGTCATATCGGCTACGGATTGTATAAATTCGTAGCAGTTAATTGAGTTTCAGTTGAATGCATTTACAATAGATAAATATGAACAATAGTGTGTCCTTCAAATATAGAATGTAAGAAAAATAATAATGAAATATGGGTGTTAATCCATACAAAACAAGCCGCGAGGTGCGACCCTTGAGGTCGACACGGTCAACTTCCCAGTAATATTTACATAAATATTAAAAATACTAAACAAAATAATAATTATGAAAAAACTACTACTTTAAATAATAATAATGTACCTCTCATAACAGTAACTGGAATGACTTAATATTAATCGTATCATCTACGGGAGCGTCAATTGATTACGTAAGGTTTTTGGTCGATGGGGACAGATTGATTTAATTGAATATTCACGCGGATCAATGGGGGGGGGGGTTTCTACGTTATTTGTTATTTTAATATTGATGAAAGCTTTTTTTATAGCATATGATCCAGCAAAGTATTGACTACGAAACATTTTACCATTCAAAGCGTTCATTGCCACAAATGCAAATTCGATTAATTTTTTTTGATTTTCAAAATTTAAGCAGTTTTGATATCAAAATTAAAACACGGTGCTATGAAGACTATTAAAAATCTGCTTAAATTATGCAAATATTAATAAACTGTGATTGGCTTAACAACAATGTCTTCAGAATAACAGTAGTTGGGTGAAATCATTCATATGAACACTTTTTACATGGCGAAGTTGAATGATTTTTTATTTTTTATTTAATTTTTCTAAACGTCATGGAAAAGGATTTTACTGGTTTGTCTCCAAAAATTGATAAGGATTTATAAATTTTATAAACATTTATTTCCGTGTTGTGCAAATCTGGTTAACAAATTTATTTTTTATGAAAAAATCCTAAATTTTTGCATTTTTTTTGTTAAATTAAAAAACGCCTCCAACGATTTTTTTAAATATAAAAACATTACAAAAATGTCAATACACGTCGATTGACACCTAAGTGATGCAAATATTATATTTGGTTCGTGAGATATAGTGAATGGCAAAAATGACCTTGAAATCAAGATGACTTTTAATGATTTTTGATTTTTAATTTAATTTTTTTTTGGAATCACGAGAGAAAGTTTTGTTGGGTTTTGCACAAAAGCTGTTTGGAGTTTAGAAATTTTATAAACATTGATAACTGTGTGTCGACAATCAGGTTAAAAATTTACTGTTTATGAAAAAAATCCTAATTTTTTGCATTTTTTTCAAAAAAATTAAAAAACGCTTCCATGATTTTTTTCAAAAACTCGAAAGAATCACATAAATGTAAATACCCGTCGATTGACACCTTAATGATGAAAATCACATGTTTTGTTCGCGAGATATAATGCATGACAGAAATGACCTTCAAAGGGGCAAAACAACAAACCCCCCCGACCGAAGTGTCCCAAAAACTAATTATCTCTTGAGATTGCAAAGACGCTTTGATTGACACCTCAACAAAGTCGATAGGACTTTGTTTACGTGAGTTATGCTCGTAGAAAAAACTGTCCACGAACGCACATACGTACGTACGGACGTACGTACATACACACACACACATACATACATACTTCTTTCTAGAAACACTTAAAATATACTCGTAAGACCTCAAAACGTAAAGAAATGTTGAAAATTTCAATTTCGATTTTCGAGGCGATTACAAGAACTTCCCATATACTGGGAAGTTAAAAATCATTCATACAAATATATGATGACCTTATGGGCGTTGAATTGGCACGGCGAGCCTGGAAATATATTTTGAAATACCTCTGAGGATGCGTCGATTGGCTAAAGTGACTACAAATACCGTGGTACACCAATGAAGATCAGACTATAATAGTAAATGATCTATGGGTCGATTCAATGCCATGGGGACCCTAGGGCCATGTCAACCGAATACCCAAAACTAGATGAGAAGAGAACCATCTTCTCACACCAAATGGGGAAACTCCATCCAATCACGCATCTATCTCTATTTCTTAAAACAATTGAGGGAAGTCTGGTGACTTCCAGCACCACTTTAAGAGAGAACTCCACTGTAGAGATAACAAAGTCACTTTTTGGGATTTTTTTCTTCAAAAACCAAACAACATATCGAAATTTGGTAAAAATATCTATATTGTACAAATATTTGACAGCCTTCTCCCCCATTTAGAGAGAAAATTAGTTATACAATTTTCTAATTATCACAATCATATTTCTCTTCTTCTATTGCACTTGCTGGGATAAGCTTCGTTATGTCATGTATTGACTTTGTATAACTTGATATCTTTTCCGTGATTTGATATGGTCCAATTCTGAGTTCGTCAAGTTTTTTCCTTTTGAGCTTGTTGCCATTTTCGACGTAGACCCAGTCTTTTGCATTAAATTCAAACTTTTTCCTATGTTTATCAAAGATCTTCTTATTGTAATTATGTGATTTGATTGTGAGGTGCATCTAACTTTGTTGACTAGAGTTTGGTTTAATCTCTCATTCAATCCGTTTGAAAATGCTGCATTTACCGCTGTGAAGACCATTGCTATCTTTTTTTATGTAGATATTTTTTAAATTCTTTCGAGTTTATTCCTCCATATTGGTCTGTCAGCAGCATCTCTATATTTTCTGTATCAGCTATGTTACCAGCTAGTTTGACAAAGTCCTTTGCGTTTTGTGTTTTCGAGGTTATAATAAATGCGTACCTTGTGAAATTATCTACTAGAAGGTACAGATACTTCTTTGTTGATCTTGAACCACCAAATCCACCAATAGTGTCTTTTGAGACAATTTCAAAAGGCTTCGTTGCGGGACCAAAGTGTGACATAAGCCCGTATTTTTTTTGTCCTCTTGATTTGTTTTTTATACTAATATCGCAATTTTTTTTATGTTCTGCGTTAAGTGCTTTGCTGTATATGTCGCACTAATCGTTTTTTGCAGTTGTTTGACACCTATATGTCAAAAATCGTCGTGAATTTTCTGAATTAATTTAATACTGAAGTCTTCACTCAACATGATTTTATTTCCTATGTAGTATGTGTTGTTATTTTTTTATTAATTTTTTCAGTTATTGATGTCTTCGTTTTCCTCCTGGTCTTTTATGATGTCTTCTAGTTTTCTCACATTTACAATTTTCAACTGTTCTTCATCATTTTCTTGTGGATACAGTACCGGGTTTCTGCTTAGACAGTCTGCCTCTAAATTTTCCTTTCCTTTTTATATTTTATCTCCATATCATATTGTGATAGGTAAAAGGTTAGGTCTCCTTGTTCTTCATCAGTTCTTGATTTCAGATCCAGATTTTCTAGAGGTTTGGGATCGCTAAAAACTATGAACGATCTGGCGATTAACCAATATTGCCAATACCTTACTGCTTCTCTTATTGCTAGTCATTCCAAGTATATTGTGTTTTTCTCTTTTGTGTCTCGTTTATTTTTTTGAGAAGTAAGCTACAGGTTTTTCTTTTCCATCCGGTTGGATTTGTTTAAATGTAGCTCCTACACCTTTTATTGAACCGTCTGTGTATATTCTTATTGGTAAATCTTTATCAAATATTTCCAACACTGGTTATGAGCATAATATTTTCTTTATCTTTTCAAAAGATTTTTGGCATTCTTCTGACCATTTAAACTTTTGGTTTTTTCTTAAAAGATTATGCAATGGTTCTAATATTAATGTGGTTTTTGGTATATATTCATGATAAAAATTTATTTTTCCCAAGAATTGCTTGATATTTTTTGGATTTTCTGGTGTTGGAAAAGTCTTTATCGAAATTAGGTTGCCTTTTAGTGGCCTAATTGAATTATTTTCAACTATGTGACCAAGGTATTTCACCATATTTGCAGCAAATGTGCATTTTCTAAATTTCAATCTGAATCCTTCCTTTTTTATCGCTTCCAGCAGCTTTGTTAAATGACCAATATGTTTTTTAAAGGATTTTGAAAAAATAAGAATGTCATCAATATAGTTCACCGCAAATTCTGTTAATTTATTTTTCTTTAAGATATTACTTAATATTCTTTGGAATATTGCTATTGAAGTTTTTAATCCAAAAAGTAGATAAGTTCATTGGTAGTGTCCTTCTTGTGTGATGAATCCTGTTTTTAACTTCCCAGTTTATGGGGAGTTCTTGTAATCGCCTCGAAAATCGAAATTGAACTTTTCAACTTTTCTTTACGTTTTGAGGTCTATAGAGTATATATAAAGTGTTTTAAGAAAGAAGTATGTATGTGCGTGTGTGTCTGTGTGTGCGTACGTGCGTTCGCAGGCAGTTTTTCTACGAGCATAACTCAAGTAAACAAAGTCGTATCGACTTTGTTAAGGTGTCAATCGAAGTGTCTTTGCAATCTTAAGAGCTGATTAGTTTTTGGAAAACTTCGGTCGGTATTTTAAAAAGCGTAGTCAAAACGACGAAGGTTCGTAATAAGCGTTGAAAAATAAGGTTAGTGATCAAGGGTTAAGGTGTCAATCGACGCGTTTTAACATTTATATGATTCTATCAAATTTTTAAAAAAAATTCTAGGAGCCGTTTTTTAATTTTAAAAAAAAAGTGCAAAAAATTAGAATTGTTTTCAAAAACACAAAATTTTTAACCTTATTTTCAAACCTAAGTAATCAATGTTTACATAATTTATATACTCCAAATAGTTTTTGTGAAAAAACCAGCAAAAGTTTTTTCATGATTACGAAAAAAATTAAATAAAAAATAAAAAATCATTAAACGTTCAAGGTCATTTACGTCATTCATTATATCTCGAGAACCAAATATAATCTTCCGATCATTAAGGTGTCAATCAACGCGTATTATCATTTTTATGATGTTCTTATATTTGAAAAAAATCGTTAAAGCATTTATTAAAAAAAATTGGAAAAGTAGTGTTCTTTTCATAAAAAAAATCATTTTTAACCTGATTTGCACATCGTAATAATAAATGCTTATAGAATTTGTAAACTTTTATCAATTTTTGTAGAGAAACCAGCAAAAACTTTCCTCATGATTACAAAAAAAAATTAAATTAAAAATATAAAATCATTCAAAGTCACCATGTAAAAAGGGTTCATTCGAATCATTATACTTTAAATCTCTTATTCTAAAGACATTGTTGTATAGTCAATCATAGTTTATTAATATTTGCAAAATTTGAGCAGATTTTCAATAGTCTGCACAGCACCATGTTTTAACTTTAATTAAAAAAACTGCTTTGTAACCTGTCCCCTCTCAGATTGATCCGCGTGAATAATCAATCAAACCAATGCACCGTGAGGTGCGACCCATGAGGTCCACACGGTCAACTTCCCAGTAATATCTACATATGTAGATATTAAAAATAATAAACACAATAATTATTATGGAAATAATAATACTTCAAATAATAAAAATGTACCTCTCATAAAAGTTATTGGAATGACTTAATATTAATCATAACATCTACGCGAGCGTCAATTGATACCGTAAGGATTTTGGTGCATTGGTTTGATTGATTGTTCACGCGGATCAATCGGAGGGGGGTACAGGTTACAAAGCAGTTTTTTCATTAAAGTTAAAACATGGTGCTGTGAAGACTATTGAAAATCTGCTCAAATTTTGCAAACATTAATAAACTTTGATTGACTTTACAACAATGTCTTTAGAATAACAGATTTAAGGTAAAATGATTCGAATGAACCCTTTTTTCATGGTGACTTTGAATGATTTTTTTATTTCTAATTTAATTTTTTTTCGTAATCATGAAAAAAGTTTTTGCTGGTTCCTCTACAAAAATTGATAAAATTTTATAAATTCTATAAACATTTATAATTACGATGTGCAAATCAGGTTAAAAATGAATTTTTTTATGAAAAAAACACATATTTTCCATTTTTTTTAATAAATTAAAAAAAACCGCTTTAACAATTTTTTTTAATATATAAAAATATCATAAAAATGTTAATACGCGTCGATTGACACCTTAATGATGGAAAGATTTTATTTAGTTCTCGAGATATAATGAATGACGTAAATGACCTTGAACGTTTAATGATTTTTTATTTAATTTTTTTCGTAATCATGAAAAAAAATTTTGCTGGTTTTTTCACAAAACTATTTGGAGTATATAAATTATATAAACATTGATTACTTAGGTTTGAAAATCAGGTTAAAAATTTTGTGTTTTTTCAAAAAAACTAATTTTTTGCGCTTTTTTTTAATAATTAAAAAACGGCTCTAAGATTTTTTTTAAAAATTTGCTAGAACCACAAAAATTTCAATGCGCGTCGATTGACACCTTGTTTAAAAAAAATCGTAAATTTCGTTCGCGAGATAAAAGGCATGACAGAAATGACCTTCAAACGGGCAAAACAGCGAACCCCCCCCCCCCCCCCCGACCGAAGTTGCCTTAGAAAGCTTAGCCATTTATAGGGAAAAACCCCCGTAATGAATCATGATGACGGCAACGTTTACTCATAGCTCTTTAAATTAATCAGTTATTTTTAAGAATCTCCATTTTTAATAACATTCTCTCAATTATATCCATCATTAATTATATCCCTTGCAATGTTAGAATTTGCAAATATCCTTTAATCATATCCTTATTAACTATATCCCTTGTAAAATTAGTATATAAATAGAGTACTTAACACTAATAAATTTAAGAGCTGAGGAGGACCGAGCGATTACGGCCGAAAATCGATTACGAATCCAAATAAAGATACACAAAATTAAAAGAAAATTTTTCTTTTATAAAACACAACACATTGTTTCAAGTCAATCATTCCGAGGAGGGATGGATGGATCATAGAAAGAAACGAGATACAGAAATCGATCGAAATCTATACCGATGGATCAAAAATGGATGCAAAAGCTGGCTGTGGCGTTTTCTCAGAACAGCTAGGCCTGAAACTATCATTTTGGCTACCATACCACTTCAGTGTTTTTCAGGCAGAGGTCACTGCGATTTACTATGACAGTGGCCTAAGTGAGCCATCTGCCTCTACAAGCAACCAACCAACAAGCTTTTTCCGAGGCTATTTGATGAAAATTTATGTCCATCGCTGCTGAGTTATAAATGACTACAACATTGTTAAATTCGAAACAATTTTTGTAGCAGCAAGCCGTTTTTCATGGTTACAAAGGGCAACTGAATTGAAAATAAAAAAAATCATAAAAGTGCCAAATTAAAACGGGATCGTATGAATGATACCTTATTACAGACACTCTTGTAGAATCAATCAAAGTTGATAAATATTTGCACAATTTGAGCAAATTTTCAATAGGTTTCACAAAACCGTGTTTTCATTTTAATGAAAAATCCGCTTAAACTTTGGGAAAAAAAATTTTTCAAACCTATTTACATTTGTAATAATCAACGTTTTGAATGTGTAATTGAATGGGAGTTTTGACGTACGATATCACTTCCTCTTAATTTGGTAATTAAATAGCTGAAATGGAGACCATTAAAGGATTGTGTTATGTTTGCGGCGCTTACATTTTCAAAATACAGCCCTTTATTATAGCAGAAAATAATTTTTGCAACTACGAATATACATTCCTGAGGTGACTACTGTCCCAGACGAAATATATATTTTTCTTGTCAGTAATCTTCGGGATCCTTATTTTTTTATCTTTTTACTTGCAGCTTGCACTTTGCGTGGGATTAATAAATTTTGTTTGTTGTTAAAGGTTCACTTAATCGACAGATGTTCGCAATACGTTTATTGGAGAGATTTCGGAGTTTATATTTTTCCCAATTTTCACGAGATTTTTCAATGAACGTTTATATTGTTAATTCGCCACCACGCACTTGGAATATTGTCACTACTAGTGCGCCAAACGTCTACTTTTGATGGCTAGGATAGAAGTTGCTACGAAAAACCTGCGTGTCTAGCAAGATTTGCAATCCCAAGTAATACACGCAAAAAAAATCTTACTTGAGAATTATTAACACAAAGTTTCGTTCATCACGAACTGCTTGCTTGAATACAGTGCAGACAAGCCGCTCCAACCCTTGGTTTTGCAAGTAGTAAGTGACGTACCTTCAAACCGGGTTTTGTATGGGTGGAGACCACTTTTTCAATCACTTCCAACCAGTGCAGAATGGTGTTTGGTGTTCGTGGTTACAAGGCGTTTAGATGGGGAATGGGTGTCATTTTGCGTCTGGTGTACGGTCGCCTGGTGGCGGTGATTTGTTGTTTGTAAGAGGGGTGTTGCAGTTGGTTGGTTGGGGTTGTCAGGTGGTATGCGGTGACTTGTGTTGGTAGAAGGGTGTAGAGGTTTGGTCAGGTGTGTCGCGGTGATGTGTGTTGTGTTGTGTTGTGAGGGACTGCTGAGGTAGTTGGTAGAAGGGTGTAGAGGTTTGTTTACGTGTGTCATGGTGATTTGTGTTGTGTTGTGAGGGGTTGCTGAGCGTGGTTGGTAGAAGGGTGTAGAGGTTTGTTCAGGTGTGTCGCGGTGATTTGTGCTGTGTTGTGTTGTGAGGGGTTGCTGATCGTGGTTGGTAGAAGGGTGTAGAGGTTTGTTCAGGTGTGTAGTGGTGATTAATGTTGTTAGATTTGCGTGGCGAACAGATGTGTGCAGGTAGATACATTAAGAGTGTTATTTGCGAGGCGTTGAGCGATTTTGTGGGTCCAGTTGGTTGGTTGTTAGGGGTGTAGAGTGTGTTAGCAAGGAGAATCTATTGAGTTTTTGCGTAATGGATTACCAGGGCGTCATGAAAGGCTGCCGGCAAAATATTCATTAAATACCGTGTGCGCAAATTTTTCTTCCTACATTAATGCAATTGTACGTTCTGGCCACGTTGAATATATGTAGTGTATGTTCAAGACAACGAATGATGGCGACAGGGTAAAGCCTTGCACGCACATTTTCTGGGGCACTGTTTCAAAATTAGCTCAATGTATTACGAACCCAATGATCTTTAATACGCCGTGTTACTGTACGTTATTTGTGTCAAAGGCAAGCCGAATGATGGGGACAGGGCGAAGCTTTGCACGCATATTTTCTGGGGCACTGTATCAAAATTAGCTTAACGTATTACGAACCCAATGATATTCAATACGTCGTGTTAGTGTACATTATTTGTGCGAATGATGGGTGAAAAAAAGGTTGAAATTTTAATGGTAATTGCCATTCATACTGAATTCTGATACTAGCCTTAATGCATTACGAAAAGTATCCAATTAACTTCATACGCATGTACATTGAGATGTGTTTAAATACCCATGATCGGACAGAGGTATGATAGTACATATAACTATGTATTAATTTTCTTAATACAGCGAGACTGTCTACCAGGAGTTTTAATTCAGGAGGCTAAAATATCTCAAGTAGTTTTTCAAGGCAAACGAACGATGGTAAAGAGGACGATCAACCTGTATGAGGCCAATACAAGTTTATTGTAATTAAAGGTATTTCCCCAAGGTTGACCGTCAACAGGTGCTTCTTTCGTGTAGAGATGTATCGTGAATGATCAAGTACGTAACGGCACGTTATTCGTTGTACGTAACGGCAGGTTAATCATTTTTTCTTGTTGTTTGCTGGGTAATTGTAGATTTGAGGGTGGATATCATTAAAATAAAGCCTTGCCTTCCGCATTCTTGACGAGAGTTTGTGTTGCACATATTTTACACTATATTCCGAAATGTAGTAATTAAGTGGTATGGCTCAATTGCAATGTGAATTAATTAGCTTCATGAGAAAATGACGTTTGGTTAACACGACCGGTAGCACAGACTACATGCATATGCTTGCAATTTGTACATTGTAAGGCGTGGAAAAATTTGAATAAAAATCCGTTGCTGGTACCATGGGGTTATCATGAAGTGTCGGACAGCACTCTGATAGGTTATCAGAGGGGTAATTTTTTTGATTTTCAAGTTAATATTTTTTATATAATAAATTTTTCTCTATCTTTGCTTACAGAATTATCGTAAATTTGTTAAAAATTGCGGCCCCACAAGGCCTATTTTGCAGCTGACGTAAGTTAGCTTTGGGTGTCTGATAAACGAATTCCTCGAAGAATAGCGTTAGAAAAATATGATATGATATATATATGATGATATGATATGATATATATATGATGATATGAGATGAAGATATTAAACAACCATGTGATACATGTGGTGTCAGACAGCATATATTTGAAAAAAATGATCAATCCTCTGTTGTGCAAACGTTTCTAGACTATTGTTTAATACCCAGACCATATGTGAGCAACGTATGTTGCTATGCACATAATTTACAAGGCTATGATGGTCATTCCTTGATTTCGGAGTTAATAGCTAGAAAAAAACATATTGAACCTTTAATGAATGGTACCAAAATTATGAAGTTGACAAGTTCACAAGTTTAATTTGCTGACTCTTTAAATTTCCTGCCGTTTCCACTTTCTAAGTTTCCACAAGTTTTCGATATTGAACACAGTGCTAAAGGTTACAATCCTTATTATTTCAATACGGAGCAGAATATAAATTATATCGGTAAATACCCACCACCAGAAATGTACGGTTGCAATACAATGAACCCTAAAGAAAGGATGGCCTTTATAAATTAGTACAATACAAAAACACAAAATATTTTCAATAATAGAAATGAGTTGTTGCGATATTGTGTAAATGATGTTGATATTTCACGACGAGGATGTATAAGGTTTATGGATGAATTTATTAAAATGGCCGATGTGAACCCCTTATTAGAAAGTCTCACAATTGCATCGACATGTATGCTAGTTTTTCGGAAAAGATATCTTGGAAAAAATATCTTAGGCCCATACCTAAAAGAGGCTAATCCAAAAGTAAAACACGTTCCGTAATTTCTTGTAATTGGCTGGCTTGGAAAAATTCACGAACAAGCAGCTTGATAATCTCCGCAAACAAAAATGGTGAGTTAAAGTTTGATAAGTGTGGATTCTATGTCGACGCCTTTCATCAAGAATCAAATACTGTCTTTGAGATCTTTGGCTTTTATTATCACGGATGTAGAGATTGCTTTAAATTACAAGAAACGACTGAAAATAACTCGTTGGGTCTAGAAACAATAAATCAAAGATATGAAATCACACAAAGACGTATCGAAGCGATAAGGAGAAATGGATATAATCTGGTATATTCGTGGGAATGTGAATTTAAAAAAGTACTAAATAAAGACTGGGTTTTAAATGAAAAATTGCGGGAATATTATAATGATATAATGCCACCACTATGTGTGCGGGATGCTCTATTTGGAGGTCGTACTGAAGTATTCAAATTATACCATAAAGCAAAAGAGGGAGAGGTAATACGTTATTTAGACTTTACCAGTCTGTACCCGTATGTCAACAAATACGCACCGTACCCCATAGAGAAACCTGAAATATTTCGAAATAACAATATACCTCTTACACAAGAAATTATGTCAATGCATGGTTTCATTAAATGCGATGTATTTGCTGCAAATAACCTTCGCACTCCTGTGTTACCCTTGAAAAAAAAACAATAAATTGTATTTCACACTCTGTAAAATATGTGCCGAGAAGAATGAAGTTTCAAGTTGTGATCTTCCAGATGATGACCGAAAACTCACAGGTACATGGGTAATTCCTGAAAAAGCCTTAGCTGTAAAAAGAGGGTACAAAGTCATGAAAGTATATGATGTATGGAAATATGAATACACAGTGTACAACCCTAATGCAAAGACTGGTGGATTATTTACCGAATATGTTAATATTTTTTTTTGAAAATTAAACAAATGGCTAGTGGCTGGGGTGATGAATATATAACAGATGAGCTTAAAGATAATTTTAGTGAAGCATACGAAAGGCGGGATGTATTGTTCTTGATAAAAACCAAATTCAAAAAAATTCTGGTCGACGTAATATTGCCAAACATTTTTTAAACTCATTGTGGGGCAAGTTCGGTCAAAGGAATGGTCAAACAAACACTAAAGTGATTAATAATTTCAAACAATTTTGTGAGCTTCTCCAATCACCAGGTGTAGAAATTTGTTCAATTTACCCGGTTGATAATGATAACATGTGGGTTACATGGAAATATGTGGAGGAAAATCTGAGAACTTTGCCACATGCAAACATACCTATCGCAGCTTATACAACGGCACTAGCTAGAATTAAATTAAACAAACTATTGGAAAAACTGGGTTCATCGATTCTCTACTGTGATACAGACAGTGTCATATTTGTGGATAGTAAAGACAAACCAATAAATTAACCGATCTATGATTTTCTGGGCGATCTGACCAATGAGGTGGCATGCTATGGTTCTGATGCTAATAGGAAAATCGGAATATGTGAGTACAGGCCCTAAGACATATGGTTTAAAAATTGAAACTGAACATGGTCCTGAACATGTGGTTAAATGTAAAGGCATAACTCTTAATTTCGAAAACTCAATAGTTGTAAATTTTGAATGTTTAAAATCTTTAGTTTTGCAGGATGATTTATCTGATGGCGTACATGTGACGACCGAACGTAAAATCAAGCGAAAGCGTCCAGGTGTTGTTGTATCAGAACCCGAAAAAAAACTCCTGAGATTTACTTGTGACAAAAGACTTGGGTCGGATGAATATTTCTCTTATCCTTATGGTTTTAAAAGATGTAGACCAAATAATTTTGATAACATTTAAAAGTTTTGTATAAAGAATAAATATTATCCATTTTTATTGTATTAAAATTTTATACATATTTGCATTTTATAGTTTAGATATTCATATCATGTAAATAAGTTGTTAAGTGATGTTTGCCTTGTTATGAAATTAAACAATTACTTTTAGATCATATGATGAAATTCGAATAGTTGTTGGAAGAAAATATAAGTACCAGTACTCTAAACATTTCTTTCATTTCTTTACTAGTCTTGCAACCATCAGATATGGCACATATTATTGTAGAAATTTAGTTTGTGTGTGGAAATTACGGGCAATATTTTGCGAAAGAGCTTGCTGTCCTACAATTCGTACAATTCGATACCACCGTATCCACACCAGGAGTTATATTTTAAGGGCTGCAAACAGAACGACTTTGACGTGGATAACATTAACGGTTTGCACTGGGATGATGGCAATATCAATTACACCAGCCTACCAGATATATTTGAAAAATATGCTACATCGACGATCTATGTAAAAGGTGAGATGAAAGAGAAGTTTGTGAAAAAACATCTACCATCAACAGATATAATCCAGTTACAATTACCAAAACTTAGCGAACTGAGAAAGTTTCACACGCATTGCGAAATTCACGATGGGACACAGTCCAAGCGATGTGCAGTGCAAAATTGTGTAAACATATATTTATATATGCTAATAAATGAAAAATATTGAGTACAACATGAAAATGTGTTGTTTTTTAATACTTTTATTAACCAATCGTTATATCATAGATAATTTGAGGATAACAAAACCATTGAATTTCATAAAAAAGTTGAGAATAGTTTATGTGCACATATGAAGCACGTGAGGGAATAAAAAAAACATCACTCGATAGTTGTAATACATCTTTAGCCTTACATCTAGTTGTATACTGTTTGAAATACTCTCTTACACTGTCGGTTGCGTTGTGATACATAATAATTTTGAAGAATTCCATCTTCTCGATCAAATTTAAAAGGTTCTGGGGTGTTAGCCGGATACTACCTTGAATGACTGGTATGATGTACTCCTTTTTTAAATCAGCTTGTGTTGCTTTGACAGTTTCAATATTTTCTTGCTTCATCTTTATCAGATAAATGTACAATGAAGTCCACCTTAGGCAGTTAGTTGATACAGGAAAACGTCCAGGATAACTGAAGATTATTTAAACCTCAAATGTGAGTGGATTGAAGCCCAACGTAACTTTCTGGTTTTGACATCCATCCAGATAGAAGGTGTAGTTCAGTAGCACATCTTCCCCAGGAACCTCGGATATTTTCTGCCTGCAAGATCTTTTAGTAATAAATTCAGCTGTGCCTTCAGGTTTGCTCCTTTTGTTAGATCGCTGCGGTTTTGCAATGTCAACGATTAGGTTATTAAAGTAAAACTGAAAGTCATAGGTTTCTGGCCGATCCCTTTATACTGAGCTCACGCTGCTTTTTTTATAGCGCATGTCTCCTGTCTACATGACTGGTTGTAACACCCCCTACACTTTGCGAAGAGACCCTCGAATAGATTTTGTGGAAGAAATTAACTATTTCATCATCATTGATGTCATAGTTTGCAGTAGAGAACCGGTTCAGAATTTTTTTGAAGCTTCTACCACTACAACGAAAATTAAGAAATACACAGCAATACTGCCCGCACGTGGTCGAGAATGCACTCTGTAACCTCTGCTTATTATTTACAAATACTTTACCATTGCGCCGAAGGAATTTTTTGAAGTACTTTTTAGTGGGATATTTACCGAACGAATCAAAATATTCAGCTGGTCATTTTAAAGGGAAGTAGAGTGCTACCCAATGAACACCGCTCTTTTGGGACGGTTTTCTGATTTTCCGAGGTAAACGATCGCAGGGATATACACCTTAAAAAACCTTTTTGGTTTGATATTACTTCACAACGCGTTGATGATCTCTATTGTGTTCGTTCCTGTCTCTTCAAGAATATGTTTTCAATGTTTACAAGCTTAGTATGTGATGTGACGTAGCTTGGTAAGAATTCTTTTGTTGATTCTCCGTTCACAAACACTGTTGAAAACTTTTCCAATGATCTGATAAGATCTTCAACGAGTCGCTTGAGTTCCAAGTTTCCAAATACGCCTGTCTGATCTGTAGCTACAGTCAAGGTGGTAGGATATTTATACGTAATTTTTTTCGAGTAAAGTTTATTCTGTTTTGTGAACCCAGTCAGCGATACTTTCTTAAAGAAGGTTAAGTGACCTTCTGAGAAGTATTCAACATTTGCAAGGCAATGTGCCATTCTGCTGTGTACTAGAGTAAATACTATCCAAATCTAAATGTTATTGCGATATATATCTCTTTGAGTTTTTTAAAAGCTTGTAAATACGTTCCGATTTTTGTCAATTTCAAGCCTTCCATCATATTCCGCGTAAATGATACAGGTGACGCTTTTCTTTAAAAATTCTTTGAATCTTCGTTCGATCCTTATGACACCTTGGTTTAACAAACTAGTGCATCCCGAAACATATGAGCTGTCTGCTGTTAAATCAAATGCTAGCAGACAATAGCCATCATCAAAGAATTTCTTGGATATCTGATGACCTTTCTCAAAATAATTGATTCCAGTCCCCTTGATTAGAGAGAGATATCCTCGTATGCTTACTGGTTTTTCGTGCAAATAATCAAATTCTAGAGGAAGGTTTGGTTTTTGAAAACCATTTACTGATAGATTGAAGTTGGTAATTTTTTATGCTTAAAGTTGAATGGATTCTTTGTGCGCTTTCCGGTGTAGGAGTCATTATCCACCATACAAAAAACTAGCAAACTTGGTAATTGTCCTATCACTACATTATCAAGAGATAGAGTATAGGTGTTGGTGGGTAAAGTGTAGGTTTTTACTTCCACCCGCTTGTACGGATATACAGCATTCGATCGTTGGAGTACAGTTTCATGTGCTAATAATATACTGGGATTGACAATGACGTGATTCATGAACATTGTCGCTTCGAGAACTTTTACGCGTGGATTAAAGTCATCTTCTTTCGAGTACAAATAAAATTCCGGTTTTTCCAATGAAAGTGTTAAACGGAAGTCCACTCCATTCATGAACAGTTTATCCCGATTCAACATGTCACTATGAACTGTGCCCACCAGTTCAACGACGTTACTCTTTTCCACCATTGCAGACCTTTTAAGAAAGCCCTCATTTAACTCAGTAGGACCACCGCCAGGGCTTGAGTCTTCGATCATCTCCATCTCATTCTGATCTAGATACCAACCGGCTGATTCGAGATGAGTTTATGCAGCGTTCAGTAAATCTCCTACCTCTACCTTCCATTTTATCAAAGATTTTATTTATACCTTTTTTGGTGTACTGCAGATTTTCCATGTTCTTTTAGTACCTGCTTCAGTGGTCTGCTTCCTGCCTCTTTAAAAATGGACTTTCCTGTTTCGACGACTTGTTTGCCTATAGCTTTTGCTCTACGTAGAAATAATGGTTGGAGATAGCGTATGAATCCACTGAAAAAACTACTAACCCCCCTTCCTCGCTGGTAAACAAGTGGCGATCGATACAATTCTCCAATGTCAGATAATTTTCCACCACCCTGGCCAAGGTAGTAACGTGCGTAGTGGGAATTCATCTCATTAACATAGAGGCGTGTTAAATCCCGTATCAAAACTATGTTGTTATTTCGAACTTGCGATTATTTATAGATTCTTACCTTCGTCTGAAATGAAGCATGATGAAAGTTGCAGTAAAGCTAGATTCAAAGTTGACTAGCTCGCCATGAACGTCTGTGATTTTGATTGAGATACTTTCAATACAAGTTTTCTCCAGTGGACAGTACTCCACATGATCGAAAAAAAAAAAAAATTTGAAATCTGTTATGTTAATCGGTGATGGTATAGGCAGCACTGCATTAAGTTGCACGCCATAATATTTCAGATGAAATGTATGGGTGGTCGGTTGAATACTCGCTTCTTTATCCCGTTTCTTCCTTAAACTATTTGACGGGTAAATATATTGATCAACCATCTGTATTAATTCATTGTGGTTTCGTTTGTTTTTTGGTATCTGTCCAATTATGTAGTCTATAAGCGCTCAGAATGATTCAAATTTTGCATCTGACTTTAAGTAAACTTTCTCAGCAATCTTACCGGTCTCATAAACATGTATGCAAAAATCTCTTTCTTCTATAATACTTCTTATGTCGGAGATTACCTTTCCAACTCAATCTTCTTCAATACGATCGTACATTATTTGTTTAATTTCGGCCACGTAATAGTTATAATAGGTAGGTTTAATTTCTGAAAAAATTACGAAAGAAAGGATGAAAAATTCATATCATTTTCCTTGTAACATACCTTGAGCATATCATTAGCATACCATCTAAAACGAACATGTTGCTTTCCCAATTCAACAGTTTTAGCGATTATTGCTTATGGATATTATTGAATTGGTAAAGATTGTGGTGCTTCGGTAACGCTTTTATCTTCAGATGGTATAGAACGTTTAGAAATTCCATGGTTACCTGATTCGCTTTTCTCTTTTTTTTACATTTTGGTAGAGCGATCTCCGTTATTCCGACATACCAACTGCCGGTAAACTTACACACACTCGGTAATATATTTTCGAAAGATGATAGCGTATTGTCATGGTTTAGACGAGAGGGTCTTAATATAGATTGCTTGCCAGACTTTCGACCTACTTCATCGAAATCTGACATTACAGCACCTCTATCATCTACTGCATCTAAATCAGTGAAAACGTCATCCAGTTCATCCACACTCATATCCGCTGGTATTGTATACTGCCTTATACCATCTTCGCCGGTTATTATCTTGTAGTCTTCGCTGGTTCCTTCAAATGAATCAGCCACAATTTTCCTTATTTTGGAAGCAGGTTTAAGACTTTTTGCTATTCCACTTACTGATAATCGTCGCCTAAAAGCAGCAGGCAATTCTTGCTTCATTGGTGTTATTTCGTTTATCGACTCGAATATCTCCTCCGGTCATGGAGGCGAAGTTTGTGTGTAGGTATTTTTTTTTTAAATAGGAACCTCGTCTGTGTACTGTTTTCACGCAAATTCTTATATTTCTGACTATCCATGCGGTTTTTCGATGAAAGATTTTCAGCTTTCGTCTCCGTAAATGATTTTTTTTTCGTCTTGCATTTAAAAATTGTATTAGCACATTCCGGTACCGATACCATTTTGCTTCATCATTTTGGCGCTTATTGTTCAGTATCTTACTCATGGTTTCATCAAACAGTGTCTGTGTACTAGCGCTCGCAATTGTCTCCTTTAAACGTTCATATACTTCCGAGGGTAATAGAAGCATTTTATTAAGGCTGCTATTTCTATGCATATTTTTCAATTAAAGACCCTATCACACCTGAAAGAACACTTCATAGCAATACGGGTAAGAATCCGTCTTGTTGAATTAATACTTTACGTTGGCATGGAACGGATCGTTTAGCCTCCGCTAGCTTACGCATACTCTTTTTATATTTACAAAGCCGGGAGAATATTATTCCTCTAGGCAAATGATTTCCTTTCAGTGTATTGTGTGTGGTTTTACATAGAGTTTTAATTACTTTGGGATGGGCGGTTTTCAGTATAGCCTTTCCTTAACACGGGCTAGCTTTTTTAAGAACGTATAGCATATGCTTGTTGTCCTTCAATCGTCTCATTCGTGACACCATTGTCTTCTTTCAAACTATCTGGGGAGCAATAACACGTTACAAATGTTGTATTAAATATGTCGGTGCGAAAACGTAAGGTGTTATTTATATCCTGTGTGAGGTCTATTAGCAAATAGCTATGAGGTTGTTGAGTTATTTCTTTATATATTCTCATAAGCTCCGGACTGTTTTCAGCGTTTATCTGTTTAGCGAGATGATGAAATTGACTCTTGTCTCGTGGGTTCTTGAAGCATACTAGATACTTACAGTTTAGCGAAATATCTCGGCAAAATTTACCTTGATGGAAAACATTCTGAGTCACCAAAACGACAGACAGGTTACGATGATGCGATCCTTTCGTAAACAACTCGCATACTTGTCTTGAAAAAGCCAGTACAATTAGCATTGGTTGATTCGTGTTATTTGGAAATTCCTCAGCAATAGAGTTCAAATATTCAACATTTTCAAATGGCGCTTGCCGTGGTATAGCACTCTGTTCAGCGTTACATCAAATAATTTTCTTCACTGATGGTTGAATCGTTGCATTGTTTCTAAGGAGATTTTCTATGAATGTCGGCCTTCCGCAGCGAGACGGGCTTGCCACCACCATTGTAAAAGGGTGTTGAAAGTGCAGCATCTTTTTGTGTTTGGAAAAGAAGAACTTCTTATAAAAGCCATTACAAAAAACTTTTATTTATACATTTTTTAGAATGAGTAGGAGGCAAATTGTTAATGAACTCCAAAAAGCCGCTCGGAAAAACTTTAAATGTCGAAGTGTTGTTATAAGGGGTATTGATGACATTTGGCAGGCAGATCTGGTTGATGAGTGCGTATGCATCTGAAAATCGTAGTTATAAATTTCTAATGACAATAATTGATACATTTTCCAAGTGCGCTTGGGCTCTCCTCGTCAAAAGTAAAAATTCCAATGATGTGGCTAAGGCTATGGAATCAGTTCTCAAACAGAGAGGAATTCCCCGAAATCTACAAACCGTTTGATGAAAAATATTTTTTCAATAAAACATTTCATCGGATAACGAAAAACTAAGAAATAATCCATTATTCTACATTCAGCGCGTTAAAAGCTTCAATTGTTGAGAGATTCAACTGAACTCTGAAGGGCATCATGTGGAAAGAATTCAGTATGAATGGGAATTATCATTGGATTAGCATTAAACAGAAGTTGACGGACAAGTACAACAAAACAAAACATCGCATAATCAAGATGCGTCCCATAGATGTTAACGTAACAAATGAATGACATCTACTTGCAACTGTTTATAAGAAAGTTAGGGTGGTGTCAAAGCCTAAATTTAAAATTGGAAATCATGTGCGAATAAGTAAGTACAAGCATATGTTTGAAAAGGACTACACACCGAACTGGTCGACTGAAATATTCACTATAAAGGAAGTGAGAAAAACACAACCACGGACATACTTTCTTCAAGGTTATCAAGGTAACACCATACAAGGTGGTTTCTATGAAACAGAATTATTAAAGGTGAAATATCCCGATGTTTACCTTGTTGAGAAGATTTTGAAAAGGGTTCAAAATCGAGCTTTCTTAAAATGGCTAGGTTTTCCTTCGATGCATAATTCATGGGTAGATATAAAAGAAGTAATGTGAATGCATTCCAGGATCCTATCACAACTCGCTGAAATTGCAAAACACGGTAGATTCGCAGACAGCGTTCACATGAGGTATATGATAGCCTGGAACTACGCGTATCGCATGATTCGTAAAGGCGAGTGGGAAATGCATGCTCGTGATAGGTTTTGATTTAAACATCGCATTTCACAACTACATAAAATTATAAAACCCACTCCCTCTTACAAATTCAGGGAGAACATTTTCAATGAGGAGTTTTCACATATTGTATAGTTCGAAACCTTTCATTGAAAACATTGTCAGTTTACAAACAAACTTTGTGCGAACAAGATGACTAGTGCTGTGGAACTACGAAATTATGACGACTTTGTTGCGGAATACATGGATGTACTTCTGGATGAACATCGTGAGAGGCTGCTAAGTGATATCAAAACATTAAAGTTATACTCAAAGATCCCGTCTACCAAATCAATTTACGGAATACACTACAATTCCTGTCTATGATCTTATGACAATGCCGAATCCGGACCGGATACATGTGAGTGTTGTGATGTTGAAAAAGCCTCCAACAGAATACGGAAGTTAATGTGTTTTTATTACAGAGTAAGAAATGTTAAGTTTTGAAATTATGTAAGTGACATTTTAATACAATGTTAAATTACATTCGAAATCAGTCTTTTATTTCTTCACACAGTTGTGATATGGAGAAAGTGAATTGGAAATAAAAACAATGTAGTTTGACCAAAAATGCTTTTTATTCATCGTTGCTATCTTGAACAAACTTTATTTTGAAATAACCACCCCTTGTGTCGTCTTTACCCTCGAATATGAGATTGTAATTTGTGATCTCGTTCAGCTCCTCAACCTGACGTTGTTTTTTTTATTTTCTCGGAGAATCTTGGCGGAAGAAAACAGTAGGTCCCGTCCACCAAATGCCCAGTGATGCGTGCTCCATACTGCGTGGTTATCAATCAAAAACATGTAATTCTGTATATTTTACCTACGTCCAATGTAGCAAGTGCTACATGTTGATCAGGGGTATAGCTGCAGATGTTGTCTAGAAGTGCCGCGGTTTTCTGAAAGGAAAAATTGATATTAAACCTCAGCCATCAAACTTGAATGTATTACCTACCATTTTCAAAGTTATTTATATATTTGCATTGAAACAATTTGAAAACGTAAGATGGGGAACCCTAAGCTAGTTTACAACAGCTGAAAAGTAGACCTTTATCGGGCTGCAATTTACAAAATTGGTTTTAATCTGTAACAGGATAATAAAAACTTATAAGAAATAATATATATACAAATAATTTGATCACCAACTCTTACTGTTGTTAGTATCCTCAGATATTCCACAGCGCAAAATTCCTGGCAGTATGTACGTTAAAACATTCAATTATGACTTTACTGTGTATCTGTATTTATACCATTTCACCCTGGTGATCATAGCTTGGTCACTTTTATTCCCCCTAAACCCATTCACGACAATCCCCTAACGACTTTAATCAAAACACACGCACAACAATTGACAATGTACAAATAGCAAGCATTTGCATGTAGTCTGTGCTACCGGGCGTGTTAAGCAAACGTCATTGTCTCATGAAGCTAATTAATTCACATTGCAAATTGAGCCATACCACTTAATTACTACATTTCGCATTATATTGTAGAATATGTACAACACAAACTCTCATCATAGATGCGGAAGGCAAGGCGCTATTTTAATGATATTCACCCTCAAATCTATAGTTCCCCAGCAAACAACAAGAAAAAAACGATTAGCCTGATACTTGATCATTCCTGAAACATCTCTACACGAAAGAAGCACCTGTTGCAGCCAATGCGTCGTCACGATCAACCTTGGGGAAATACCTTTAATTACAAAAAACACGTATTGGTTTCATACAGGTTGATCGTCCTCTTTACCATCATTCGTTTGCCTTCAAAAAAGACTTGAGATATTTCAACCTCCTGAATTAATAAACTCCTGGTAGACAGTCTCGCAGTATTAAGAAAATTAATACATAGTTATATGTACTATCATACCTCTTTCCGCTCATGGCTATTTAAACACATCTCAACTTACATGCGTATGAAGTTAATTGGATACTTTTCGTAATGCATTAAGGCTAGTATCAGAATTCAGTATGAATGGCAATAACCATTAAAATTTCAATTTTTTTCACCCATCATTCGCACAAATAACGTACAGTAGCACGGCGTATTGAAGATCATTGGGTTCGTAATACATTAAGCTAATTTGAAACAGTGCCCCAGAAAATGTGCGTGCAAGGCTTGACCCTGTCCCCATCATTCGTTGTCTTGAACAGACGCTACATATATTCACCGTGGCCAGAACGTCCAATTGCATTGATGTAGGGAAAAAAATTTGCGCACACGGCATCCCATGAATGTTTTGCCACCAGCCTTTCATGACGCCCTGGAAATACATGTTACAAAAACTCAATAGATTCTTCTTTCTTACACACCCTACACCCCTAACAACCAACCAACTGGACCCACAACATCGCTCAACGCCTCGCAAATAACACTCTTAATGTATCTACCTGCACACATCTGTTCGCCATGCAAATCTAACAACATTAATCACCACTACACACCTGAACAAACCTCTACACCCTTCTAGCAACCACGCTCAGCAACCCCTCACAACACAACACAGCACAAATCACCGCGACATACCTGAACAAACCTCTACACCCTTCTACCAACCACGCTCAGCAACCCCTCACAACACAACACAAATCACCATGACACACGTAAACAAACCTCTACACCCTTCTACCAACTACGCTCAGCAGCCCCTCACAACACAACACAACACACATCACCGCGACACACCTGACCAAACCTCTACACCCTTCTACCAACGCAAAACACCCGCATACCACCTGAAAACTTCAACCAACCAACCGCAACACCCCTCTTACAAACAACAAATCACCGCCACCAGGCGACCGTACACCAGACGCAAAATGACACCCATTCCCCATCTAAACGCCTTGTAACCACGTACACCAAACACCAACCTGCACTGGTTGGAAGTGATTGAAAAAGTTGTTCCCACCCATACAAAACCCGGTTAGAAGGTACGTCACTTACTACTTTTGCATTCTATGCGGTCGCTTAAACCTACTAGCCTACTCGATACTTTCTTGATATTTTATTGTTAGCTCGCATCCAAGATCATCCAACTAACGACATATGAGATGACACAGAACAGTCAATTAACACTACGAAACAGCGATCACGAACAACTCGAAAACTGGATTTCTCAATTTTTTTAATCACTGACATGCCTTCTTGCGCCTTCTTCCACTCCTCTCGTTCCACCCCTCTAGGTACAAGTTCCGACCCCTTTACAACCCGAAAAAAATTCCACTCGCTCAAGTCACCCGGAAAAATGTCCTCCTACACCCAGCAAACCACGAACAGCGACTCGAAAGCGACCCGATAACGGTTCTCTCGCAAGAACTGGTCGGGTAGTTGCCAAAATAGATTCTCCTGTTCGTGCGCCGTGAAAGGGGTGCGGAGCTGCCACTTCTATGCGCACCATGCCACGTGCCATTACAAACGAATACTTTGCTTTTTTTTGAATTTTTATAGTAGTTTTCTTCTTTAGTGTTCGTAAGATTTTACTTACTTCTTCCCTCATTATTTGAAATGCTTTTTTCATTTTTAACATGCAATGAAACACTGATTATTGACTGCATTTGCAGTATTTCCCAAGACCAACTGCAAAATAACAAATAATTATTAGTCTCATCGTGAAAACATACAAATTCAGTGATTATGTCGCGGTCATGAAAATTTTGAACGGAACTATTCAAAATGGCCAACACTCAGCGTAATCTCGTCAGTTGCATTCATTTTCGCTCATACCCTATTGCCTTTAAAGTGTCGATTTAAGTAAAACAATCACAAATTACATAGGTAAGGCTTTGCAGCCAGGCCCTCCACTTCTATTGATCCGCGACAATATTCAATCAACCCTTCCCCCACAAAAATCTTTACGTAATCAATGGACGCTCTTGTAGATGATTGATTCATATAAACTCTTTCCAATTTATGTTAGGAGTGCCTCTGATTATTATTACCTAGTCATGCCATAAATATTGATACAACTATAAATGCGGCCCTTGCGGATGATATTTTGCAGGTAGCTTATTGCTATGTTGCTAGTCCTGATTGTTGACATATGCTCTAAAAACGCGCCAAATCTTGTCAGTGTAGCTTGAGTCGTTACGATGGAGTGGTCTAGCACAAAGAACAACATCGCTGTGATTGCTTTACACAAATGCGGAATGAAAAGCCAAAACAGCTGTTATCGCGAAATGGTAAAGGGCAGTACAAACGAATACTTTTTACCGACGAGAAAACTTCTACCGTGGAGGAATCCTTCAACGAACAAAATGATAGGATATATGTGCATCTTCCAAGGTGGCTACAGAAAAGATACCGAGGGTTGAACTAGGACATTAGCCAGCATCAGTGGTGGTTTGGTGACGAGTGTCTTACGAAGGTGTCACTTCTATTCATTTCTGTGAAAAAGGCGTCAAAGCAGCTGCCAAAAACTATCATTCGGATATCTTAATGAAGGTAGTGGAGCCGCTAAGCCGAAACCTGTTTGAAAATAGATAATGGGTTTTCCAACAAGACTCTGCGCCTGACCACAAGGCGAAAACCACACAAGAGTGGCTGGGGAGCCATGTGCAAGAGTTAACCAGCGTTAATTTGTAGCCATCAGCCAGTCCAGACCTTAGTCCTCTCGACTGCAAATTGTAATCAGTTTTAGAGGGTATGATCTGACAAAATCGCCACCACAACCTGGGGTTGTTAAAACAGGCGTTGAAAAAATATGTGGACATTTTCCCGATGAAAGTCGTGCGAGAATCAATAGACCAGTGGCCTGACAGACTTCAAGCAAAAGGCGACATTTTGAATAATTTCTTTTGTATTATGTAGTGTTTTCGTTTTACAATGAATGGTGAAAAGAAATTTGAAATCCAACTGGTAGTTTCATTTTAAAACATCTTGAATCAATATTTATGGCACGACTAGGTATTTAAAGTTGCATTTTTTACATCATTGTTTTTTGTTTAGTATTTTCAAGACGTATATAAGTATTAGGACTTCAAGTTTCGTACTTTGCGGCTTGTTAAATATATTTTCGTATCGTTACTCGGTTATTATGGTTTATTTATTTTATTTGAACTCAATTTTCAATTAAATACTATTAAATTTCTGCTTTCGATTTGATGACGTTTTTTCTATTTTTTATTTGAATTTTTGTAAAAAAAACTGTTTGGGATATACGTGTTTTATGTATGTTTTTTTTTACCAAAAAAAAATCAAATTACAAATAAAAACATCTTTAAAAGTCACTATATAAATAGGGCTCATACGAATAATATCTGATGTCGCAATTTCTAAAGACATCGTTGTTACGTCAATCAAAGCTCATTAATATTTGCATATTTTGAGCTGAACTTTCATAATTTTCACAGTGCCGTTTTTTATTTTTGAAGAAAATATTGCTCAATATTTACAAAGAATTTCCTTTTTCCAATCAAATTTGCATTTGTGGTAATCAACGCTTAGAATATTAAATTGTTTTGAAGATGAAGATATCCTATTAAACAAAAAGAACATTTTTCATGTTTACAAAACATATTCATACAAAAACAATATACCATTCATATTTCTAATAGAAAACTTTAGATCAGCGTGATATCACTCTTATGACAAAGTTTCTAAAAAATTCTCTTCTATCTAAATAAAACTTTTGCCAATCATTGTTACTCGAAGTCAGATGTTTTTAGTTCTAAGAAACAAAAGATGATCGTTTTTTTATTACTTTTCAAACACATTCATACATTCACACGCTTGATCCGCGTTAAGATTCCATCAACCTCCTTCATCAACCAAAAGCTATACGTAATCCATGGACGCTCCTTTAGATGATCCGATTAATATTTACTCATTCTAGTTGCTGTTCTAAGTACCTATCATTATTATTATTTATAGTAGTAACATTTTCATAAATATCATCGTGTTGACAAAAATTATCTAAATTTTTCGTCAACAAAATTCTTTAATGCATCATGTATTAAAGTGGAGTTCGTATTAAAAAAAATTAAAATGTAGGGTGTAATAATGCCAATAAACTTTGCAAAGTAAATTTGGAGAGAGATATTCACCCAAACGATACTGTGTAACCGATGTTTTTGGATGGATGGCATTCCATCATCAAGAGAAAATAGTTGTCCTAAGTACTAACTGATTAGATTACTAGAACTCTTAATTTTCAATAGATCTATAACTTAGATTGAAGTTTAAGTACATGTTTAAAATATATGTCTTTAAGAACATATGCTATTTTCAAATTATACGGTTTTGATTGCATCAAACTTTAATATTCATTTAATTATTTTCGCCAAATCACATGTTAAAATATAAATGACAACAAATACTTAACATTAATTTACACTGCACAAGCGCATCGCAATTTATGGATGGGTAATGAAGGGCTTTTTAAATGCAGGATTTAAAATGGAACTTGGAGATGGTAAGGGCGTAGTGTTTGCTTTAAGCGTTTCAATGTATGTTGTATATTGAATTATTTTTTTGATCAAATTTCAAACTGTCTAAAACATGTATAGTTACATGATTAGATAAGTAGTGAGGAATATTAGCATATTGCAAGGTGGACCTTACAGGTGATATGCGTATTATTTATAGGTTTTCATGAAAAAATGGCAAACACACGTTATCCCACTAAATAAAATATTTTTGATTTGCTACAAAAACTTCAATTTATTTTGAATCAGCTTGTTTTCTTTTCTTTATTTTCCGGTTAGTATTATTATTGTATATAATAAAAATAATTTCAATAATACGAATAAAATTAAGTTTATGGTTTTTTGCAAGAATAAAAAGGATGGAAATACAACCCTTGAGGTTAGTCCCCTCCATGACTTTTTTAGCGTTGATTTGTTGACTTCTATGCTTTGGAAGAAAAGCGAAAAGAAGGAGAGCCGTCAATACTTTTACAATGTTTCCTTCCTTCAGGGCACGGCTTTTTGTTCATATTACTGCCGTGAATGTGAAAAGAACTAGATGAACTCCTCTCCTGCTTTTGCTTTGCGTCACTTCTATTGATATATCGTTTATAATACAAACGTTTGAATGATTGTTATATGCCGTGCAACGCAGAAATGAAAATATTATCTGAAGAGATCGAAACAATTAATATATATATATATATATATATATATATATATATATATATATATATATTATATATCTGTATATATAAAACAAAGTTGATGTTTTTGTATGCGGCAAACTCGAGTCTGGGTGAACCGATTTCAAAATTAATTTTTTGTTTGAAAGATATTATTGCGCAAATGATTTCTATTAACTTTTTTAAATATGCTAAAATTAAAAAAGATTTCAGCTGATGTAAGCTGTTGTTGCAAAAAAGGCGGGTACATACATATGCATCACGCCCATTCGTCATGTGTGCGCGCACAAATTAAGCATTGGTTGGTTGGTTGTAGTGGCAGCCCTCTTTATCAAAAGATGACTCACTTAGACCAAGATAGGCCCATTGTGATACCACAAAGAGATAAGCGCGGCACTAGAACCTGTGAGATGACGAGAAAAATTTCGATTCTCGTATAAATCCGGCTATGCAGTCGATATTTAAATCAGCTACTTCCGTGAGGCTGTCCAGGAAGAGTGAGCCCAAGGTTTTAATGCGTTTCCTGGACAGTGCCAGGCATTCGCACAGCAAATGTTGAATTGTCTGTTTCTTTTCTTCCGATCTGCAACTCCGGCAGAAATCATTGAAGGGAACACCCAACCTTTTCGCGTGTCTGCCAATTAGAATGTGCCCCGTCAGTATGGGCACGATAGAACTTCAGGTTTTACGACTCGTGTTTAGAAGCTACTTGGTGCGTTTGGAGCACAGTGCGTGTCAAGCTTGCCTGGTTGTCCTTCAGCTTTCTTCAAGTAGCCAGGCCCTATTTGCAGCTTCCATGTAGTATTGCTTGAATCCTAGCTGTATGGAAGCTAGAGGTTGGCCGACTTGGGGTTCAAGTGTATACTCTTGGAGCTCAGTGCCAGCTCTTGCTAGTGCATCTGCTTCGCAATTTCTCGGTCTATCACTATACCACGGTACCCAGCAAATAATCACTTCACAATGAAGCGATATCATGTTCAAATTTGAACGGCATTCCAATACAATCATGAATGAAGTGTACACGTTGGATAACGCTTGGATAGCAGCGTGACTGTAATCGAAAATAGTCAGGTTTCTTATGGAAATTTTCTAATTTCTCAGCCAGTCTACTGCCTTGTATATTGCAATGACCTGTGTCTGAAAAACACTGCAGTGATCTGGAAGCCAGAAGGATAGTTTCAGGCTTATCTGTTCTGGGAAAACGCCACAGACAACTTTTGTATCCATTTTGGAGCCATCAGTGTAGATGTCGACCGATTCTTGCATCCCACTTCTTTCTTTTGCCCAGTCATTTCTGCTTAGGATGACTGACTTGAAACTATGATGAAAGCAGGGAATCGGGGACGCAAGGTTTACTTCCCTTGCGTTGATCCAGCTCTCCGAAGTACGGTGGAGTGGTCAATATATCGCTTTTGCCAGAATGTAGTGATTTAAATCGAATCGCAGAGCACTTGGCCTGCTATCTCAATGGCATAAACAATGCCTTTGTCGGGGTAGTGCGTAGGGCCCTGCTGATTGAAATAGCTGCAATTCTTCTGACCTTGTTTACCAGGTTTACATTTGATGACTTCGGCATAGCTGGCCAACAAATAACTGTGCCATGCAGAAGGATTGGTTTCACTATCGCCCTTTAGAGTCACGATACAATTTTGTGTTTCAATTCCCACTTTTTCCAATGGTTCTTGTGCAGCAGTAGATTGCACATACCACTTTTCACGTTTTTTCTATGTTCGCTTTACACGCGAGCTTGGAGTTCAGAATAAGACCCAAATACTGAACTTGATGAGATAGTATGAGGCTTATTTCCTCGAGTTTGGGTGGGAGAAACCGTGGAATTTTGTGCCTTTTTGTAAAGAGCACAAATTTCGTTGTCTGTGGACATATGTTCAGACCGCACTCTTTGCCTCACTTGATAAGAATATACAGGGCAAATTTAAGTCTTTCAGATTTTGCTATTGCAACATCATTGGCACAGCCTACAACTTTTTCAGCCAATCGCTTCTATTGTTGACAAGTGTTTGTCCACCACTAAGTTCCATAGAAGGGGTGATAGCACGCCACCTTACGGGGTGCCTCTGCAAACCCTCCTTCTTAGGATAATGTCTCCTAGTGTGGGGTTGATGTTCCTGCTGCTTAGCGGTTGTACGATATACCTAATCAGGTTTTCATCCACATTGTTTTCCCCGAGTGCCTTCTCAATAGCCTTGTTGCTGACGTTGTTGAATGTACCTCCGATGTCTAAAAAACTGCTTGCGAATATTCTTTGACGCTTAGTGATTTTTCGATGCAGCAGGTGAGCGAGTAAAGGACTGTTTCAACCGATCTTCCTTTTGTGTATGCGTGCTGCGCATGAAAGAGTGGTTTCAGAGTAGCTCTCAAATGAATCTCTATTAGCCGTTCCAGAGTTTTCAGCAGAAAAGAGGTAAGGCTTATAGGTCTTTAATCCTCAGGTGAGGAGTGGGATGTCTTGCCCGCTTTGGGTATCAAGACTATTTTAGCTTTTTCTCACCGCTGTGGAATGTAAGCCATCTATAGACATGCTTTAAAGATATCTCTTAGCCATGGTAGTGCTATTTTCATTCTCTGTTGGATCTCAACGGGTGAGATGTTGTCCATTATAGGGAATTTAAAAGGGTGAAATGAGCTGATTGTCCAGCGAAGGAGCCTGTCATCTACAAGCACAGTGGCTGACAGGCAGTTCGGGGCCGTATGTGGATCAGCTTCATCAGCCACATCAACTTCCTTCTGTTTAAGTTTATAAGAAGACCAATAATTGGATTCTTCAGCCTAATTGGAAGACTTTCTACATTCCTTCCGCAGCTCCGCAATGTCACTATTCCACCATGGGGGCTTATATTTCCCTCTAGGCTTCGTTGGACTGCATGCAGATCTTGTTGCTTCATTGAAGGCAGATGTAAAGGCCCCAACCGCTTCCTCCTATGCCTTCAATCTTCGGAGGTCCACCGGTGAAGAGCAGTGCGACGGATGCTGCCTAAGTGTGATGAAGGTTTATCTGTAGAAATCTCAGCATCACGACACAGGGTTTTGTCGGCTTCCTCGTCAGATAAGGACATCATCTCCTCCTCAACCAGGTACTTCTCACGTCATCGGAGAGAAGATCTGACTGAGAGAGGTTCACGGTCGGGTCTACTGATGCTTCCACAGTTACCTCACTCACACTCTCCTAACTTGGCTCCCGTACTGCCTTCCCAGTATTATCCTTGCGATATACTCACAAGTTGATAGCCGAGGAGGCGTAGCTTGGCACCCCGCCATTCGACTCCAAAGAAGCTGGCGACTCCTCGTTCAAGATTATTAGGGTCTCTCGCTGTGCATTGCTGGGCTCACTTACCTAAGCTACCTTCAAGTTTTCCACCGGGAGGTCAGCATTGCTGAGCTAAATAAGCTCAAAAATTTCCTTCGGTGTAGATGGCTCCGATGGTATCCACGCCCTGGACCAAAGCTGATTCGGGATGTCTTCCCTGGAGATAGCATCCAGCTTTGGTCCAGGCTAGACTTCTCCTAATCTGTTAATATCCTGCTTGTATAGATCTGCTGAACGTTGATCTGTCCAGGAATTCAGTTTAACGTGACCCTGCTGCCACCCAGCGTCAAAAAAAATTGGTAGTGGGCCAGAATTTGCCTCGAGGATGGGTTTGTACACCCAAAGAAGTGTGATTTCCACTAACTTTCAATTTGACGGTGAGATGGTACCATCGCTGCTGCTTCTATCGATAACAGCCCATACCAGGCTATCCTTGGCAGCTTCACTGAAATTTATTGAAAAAATAAATGTTGCCGCTAAAAGTTATATGAAAGGCAAAGCGTAGCCTAAGACAAAAAACGAGTTTATTGCTCGAGGGTCACTTAGCAACTGAACTAACATGCTATCTGTGTATTCTGTGTGTGTGTATGAATTTGGACAAAATATGAATTCTCAACACTCCCACATTTTGCCAAATTTGAATTTTTTTTTGAAGTTATACATATTCAACATCCATTGAATCTTTAGAAATATTTAATTTCAATTGATTCAATGCTCATCATATTTCGAAGATATTCAAAACGATCCTTTGGTAATGCTTTCGTTAGAGAATCCGCCAACTGTTTATGACTACACACATATTTCAATTCAAAACGTCCCTCATTGAATTTTTCCCGAATATAATGATAATCTATATCAATATGTTTGGTGCGTTTATGGAACTCCGGATTCTTAATAAGACGAATTGCACTTTGATTGTCCATAAATAATGTTGGATGATCGAATTTGTTTGGCATTATTTCATCCAACAAACGTTTCAGCCAAATTAATTCTTTTGTCGCTTCAGCTCCAGCCACATACTCCGCTTCGGTTGTCGATAACGTAACACATCTTTGACTTTGTGAACACCAGCTAACTATGCCACCATTTATAAAAAATGCATAACCGGTTGTTGATTTCCGTGTATCGATGTTTCTTGCATAATCTGAATCACTGAATCCATGAATTTTCATTGCGCCATCACTTTTGTATAGGATACCATAGTTCAGTGTACCTTTGATGTATTTTATAATGCGTTTTGCTGCATTCACATGAATTTGCTTTGGATGTTCCATAAATCGACTGACTACCCCGACAGCATAGCATACATCAGGCTGCGTAGCGATGGCAAGACACATTAAACTGCCAATTAATTGTCGGTACGGATAATTTGCATTGTCTGTATCCTCAAATTTGCTCAACTTTTGATTCGGATCACTTGGTACTGAGACGGGATTGCACGATTCCATTTGAAATTTTTGAAGAACCTTTTTTGCAAAGCATGATGAATGAAAATAGAACCATCTTCCAGTTGTTTGATTTCAATGCCCAGGAAACATCCAACATTGACCAATTTAATCTCAAATTCATTTTGAAGATGTTGAATCACCAACTCGATGCCTCGTGCTATATTTCCCATGATTATACCATCATCTACATATAACGCCAAAATGACTATGTCATCCCCATTTAATTTGACAAAGACACATGTGTCCGCTTGACAAGCAATGAAACCAAACTTTGCGATGAATGACCTGAATTTGTGATTTCAACACTGGGACGCCTGTTTTAAGCCATAAAGACTCTTCCGTAATTTACATACCCGATCTGTGTTGTCACTAAATCCAATGGGCTAATGCATGTACACATCTTCCTCAAGTTCACCATACAGGAAAGCCGTTTTCACATCAAACTGTTTCAGTTTCATTTTGTTTGCCGCTGCAATCGATAACAATGTTCGCAATGAATTATAACGTATCACGGGACTGAACGTTTCTTCATAATCAATTCAACATTGTTGATTAAAACCTCGTACCACAAGCCGAGCTTTATATCGATCAATTGTACCATCTGGGTTTGTTTTCACTTTGTACACCCATTTGTTATCGATCACTTTTTGCTTTTCTGGCCTTGGGACAAGCTCCCATGTTTCATTAATGATCAATGAATCCAATTCATCTTTCATAGCACGCTCCCACTGTTTATGATCACTGGATGCTAGATCCTCATCGTATGAATTCGGTTCGCATTGTATTGATAAGAATGTAATCGACTGATCCAGTGAACCATGATCATTGCAGCTTCTTAATCGACCTGGAATTATGTTTTCTGCTTCAAGTCCTGCCAATATGGTAGGTACTCGCCGTCGGATACGTTCCGGTTGAACAAGAGCTGGAATTTCATCAGTTTCTGTTGATTGCCCCGATTGGGTCAATTCAGTTGTCTCTTCATTAACATCACTACAACTACTGTTGTTTTGCTTGATTGGTGACAATGAAAACTCAACCTCCTTCTAAAGAAACTTGACATCTCGAGCCGTTTCGATTTTATTCGTTTCAGGATCTAAATCACGATAATCCTTCATATTTTCATCATAGCCAACGAAAATGCATTTTTTTGATTTCGGATCGAGTTTCTTGCGTTTTTGTTTTACAATATGCACACAAATTTCGGAGCCAAACACTTGGAAATAAACTATTACTGGCTGCTTATCATACCAAAATTCGAATGGTGATTTTCCTTTCACTGTGCTTGTGCCTGTTCGATTCAGTACATAAACCACAGAATTGACAGCTTCTGCCCATAGGTCTGAATTCAAATTTCTTGCATGAATCATCGATCTTGCAGCTTCCATAACTGTACGCATTTCTCGTTCAGCGCTACCATTTTGTTGTGGCGTATATGGTATTGAACGACGATGACGAATACCATTGGCTTCCATGAATGATGACATTTCTTCATTTAGAAACTCCGTTCCGTTATATGTTTGCAAAATTTTGACCGGATGACCACATTCTTTCTCAGCCAACTTAATGTAAGTCTTGAATTTTGCACAAAATTCGGATTTTTGATGTAAAATGTAGACAAAACGCATGTGCGAAAAATCATCTTTGAAAAGAACGAATTATCTGGATCCACCTATTGATTTTATGTCAGTCGGACCGCAAACATCAGCGTAAATTATGTTTCCACATTCTGTCGACTTTTCTTGACGTGTCTCAAAACTCAATCTATGCTGCTTTCCATATGCACATCCATCACAATTGAAGTTTTCATCCGAAAAGTCAATATTTCGACTCTTCAAAAAATCTCTAACATGTGCAACATTCTGATGTACCAATTTCGCATGCCATTCAAGAAGCGAATTCATTTTTACTGCAATGTTTGCTGACAAACCATTCCGTTGATCGGGTACGATGACTTTAAAGTTCATTTTGAATAAAGATCCACATCGCTCACCCGTTGCTACAACTCAATTTCCATCCAACACTTCATACAGCCCACTAATCGCTCTAGTGCTATGACCATTGTCCAAAACTCTGGTTTCCGAAGACAAATTTGCATAATTATTCGGCACATACAAAACATTTGTCAATGTGTTTTTGATCCATTTGTCACCTGTGTATGACAAAATATCAATTTTGCCACGACCATATGCATACGTTTTGCCACCGTCAGACACTGTTATGCTTCGTTGAACGCCAAATTCATCGAAGTCTCGAAACCACTCACGACAATTACAAATATGATCTGATGAACCCGAATCAGCAAACCAGATCTCAACCGACGTTGCTTTTGTGATTTTGGAGAAGAATGCCTTCCTATTATCCCGTTCCGAACTGCTTTCTTTTTTAGGTCAATTTATTTCTTTGGATTTCTTCGGAGCTTTGCAATCACGTTTGAAATGATTATCACCTCCACAATTAAAGCATTTTGCCGTTTTTCGTGGAACGTTTGTCTGCTTGTCAGAATTTTTCGAAAAATTGTATTGGCGAACAGTTTTTTTTTAATAAACCACTCCGACGCGAGAAAAATGCTTCCGATGACTCATGACATTCGTTTGCGTTCACACGGCTTTCTTCGATCATCAAACGACTTGTTAGATGGTCCATCGTTTGCAAACGTTTCTCCGTCGATTCCCAAGCACTCACAAAATGTTAATATTCAGCCGGTAACGTCATAAGAATCATTGTAATGATCATATTTTTATCGATATTAACATCCAAATCTTTCAATTGCTGTACGATGCTTTCAAGTTTTGAAATATGCGTTGCCATATCATCACCTTTATCTTTTGAGAATGAAAAGAACCGTTGCTGAAGTAAATGTTTGCCAGCCTCATGCTTTTGCTCGAAAATTGTGTGCAATTTATCCCACATTTTTTTTGCTGTCTTGCAATTTAAAATAAGAATCATTGGCTTTTCACTGAGTGATGTCGTTTTCTGAGCCCGTGCATCTTTTCGTTTCCATTCCAGAACTTTCTTTTCGTCTGCAGCAACCACTCCCACTTCAGTAGGAATTTTAACCGGTTTCTTTTCGTCACCCGTAACTACATCGAATATGCAATGCAATCAACACGGGGTTTTGCTGCTTTTTAACATCTGAAGTGGAAGCAATGTTGGAGGCCGCGCCGGCAACAGTGTGGACCGGCTTGTTCGCCGTTACCTTGGTGTTGCCGTTAGCGCCAATAGTGTAAACTCAAGAAGTACTTGCCCCTGACTTAGCTGCTTTGGTGCATGCATCCCTCGAAGAAGTGGTGGTTGACTGCTGTATTGGTCCCCGGGAACTGATTGGATAACTTTTTGAGGTGCGGCAATAATTTTTCAAAACTTCCGTTGTGTACGGTTGCAATATCTTTTTCTTTGGTGAAAGCTAAATTATTTTTTAAAAAAAGACATTATTGGACAGTAGTATCTATAGGATATGTTAAAAAATTGTATCGGGCCCGAGCTACCTTCACTGCACAAATCACAAATCTGAGTTTCTCAACGATCATTCTTTGTCAGCGCCTCTGACAATTAGCAGTTGCTGACATTTGTGCTAGAAGTGTTTTAAGTGCAGTGTTGAGTTTATTGTTAACAATATCTTCTCGCGCAAAAAAGATGCTATTTATGGCTCTTCGACAACCAGTTGGTGACAGCAACTCTGTAGATAATAATTTTCAAAGAAAAGAATCTACAAAAAGAGCGCATTTCCTAGAAGACGATTTAAAAGACTATTCTAGCGATGATTCTGTGAGAGATATGGCGTATTTGCCTTCTTTATAAGATTGCAGCGACAGTTATGAATTGCTAATAAGTTCTAAGGATGATTTCGATGAAGTGAATTCAAACAATGATGTCTCATTTGTAATCTCGCTGAAGTACAAATTAAAAGATTTAAGTGAATATTTATCGATATGTAAGCCTGTTTGCATGTATGTTTATAGCAATAAATTTTTACAGATGCTAGAGATGAGATTAAGTCGAACGATGATATTTGTTACCTTACATTGATAACACGCGACAACGATTGGCATGATATTGTCGAATCTGAACATACATTTGACTTTCACAGTGAATTACCTACGGACAACTTTGACGTCAATAAAATAAAAACGCCATTAGAAGCCTATAAATCGTTTTTAGTAGATGAACTAATAAATATCATAATAATGGAGACGAATAGATTTGCCCAACAATCTTTGTTATGGAAAAGGTCCGCATCTAAATCCAGATTGAATTTGTGGACTGACACCGATCGAAAAGAAATCTTTCTTTTTTTTTGCAATCAATTTGGTGATGAGCTTGAATAATCAACCAACAATAAATTCTTATTGGTCGAAAGACCCTATGTTTAGAAATCAATTCATAACGAATGTTATGCCTAGAGATGAGTTTATACTGATTTCTGCAATAATGAGGATCCGTCTTTGAAACCTGACGAACGTCTTCATAAAGTTCAAAAATGCTTAGGAATTTTCAATATGACGTTAAAAAATGGCTTGACTCCAGGAAAAGTACTTGTGATCGACGAGTTTTTGATCCCATTTAGAGGATCGCTACAATTGCGTCAATACATTGCAAATAAAACACATAAATAAGGAATTAAAATCTATAAGATGTGTACTTTTGATGGTTATACACTTAATACGATAATTTACACAGGAAAGAATAAGAAAATTGTGGGTCAAGATCACTCTGAATCAATTGTACATGAGCTGTTAAAGTCAATTGACGAAAAAGAAGGTCATTATTTGTATGCTAAAGATCTCTATGAGAAAAAATTGTATATTGTAGTACCTTGAGAGTTATCAAAAGGAATTCCTCAAACATTTTCCAAAAAATAAAAAAGGCGAAATATACGGACAGCAAAATGATTGCGTGAAAGTTATCAAGTGGATGGACAAGAGACCAGTTTTGATGTTAACAACTGACACTAAACATGGTGCAATGTTAGAAAAAACTGGCAAACGGTCACAGAAAGGTGAAGATATTAACAAACCTAAATGCATTCAAAAATACAATCAAGCAAAGAAAGGAGTTGATTTCAGCGATAAAATGTCGTCGTACCATTCAGTACTAAGAAAGGGACTAAAGTGGTACCGAAAGGTTATATTTGAGCTTTTGCTTGGCACATCGCAGTCAATTCATGGATAATTTTCACTAAAATATCGAAAACCAAAATGTGCATTACAGCTTTTAGAGCTAAACTTGCCGTAGAATTATTGGAAGAGCCTGAACAACACGATGATACTCTTGGACCTAAACGATGTGTTCATACTTTTGTGAAACCCCAAGGACCAGGAAGGAAACAGCGAAAAATTTGTGAGGGATGCTACGTTGAGCTACGTGCTTCCTTAAGTAGTCGTGAAGCCAACAATAAAGTGACAAAAGTAATTAGCTTTTGTGATCAATGCCCAGGGAAACCTGGTATGTGCCTTCCATGTTTCAACAAAATACACAATGTATAAACATTTCATTGCAATTGCGACCGATAACGCATACGAACATGGAATTCACTTTTTGATCCCGCAGTCAACGTGTTAAGAACTGATTCCAAAGCTTTAGCCGCATGATTTAAATTTTTAGTTCTGACGCGCAGAGCCAAGCGTACTTGGAAAATCAATATCAATTATTGTCAACAGAAATTTATAGCCGCGATTTTCAGATGCTACGCACTCACATTTACTAGATCTGCCTTTGAAAGATCATCAATACACCTTTCAACATTACGTCGACGTTCAAAATTTTTTCGTACGGGTCAATGAAGTTCAACTACAATTTGTCTTCTCCTCATCCTAAGAAATATATAAATTAAAGTTTTGTCGTAGCTTTTATCGAAAGTTCTACTTTTCCAAACAGAAACAGATGCTGCACTTCAAACACACTTTTCAAATGATGGTGGTTGTACCGTGTGGTTGTGGGAAGACGACATTTCTTTAAATGTCGTCCTCCCACAACCACACGGTACAACTACCATCATTGGATTGATGATACGACCGTGAGTGAAGAAAATTATTCGTTCCAATCCTGAGAAACATGCCATACAAACACATATGTCATGATACCTTACGTTTTCACACCAACATATTTAATACAAAGTTTTAAACGTGTTATTGCTCCCCATATAGTTTGAAGGTAGACAATAGTATCACAAATGAAACGATTGAAAGATAACAAACATTTGCTGTATGTTCTTAAAAATACAATTCCTTGGTTAAGAGAGTACTGAAAACAGCCGATCCTGAAGTAATCAAAACTCTTTGTGATTGAAGGGTAACCATACATAATCTGGAAAAACTTTCACACGGTAGTGTAAATATAAAAAGAGCTTGCACAAACTTGCTGATGCAAAAAATTTTAATCCGCGACAGCGTAAAGTATAAATTCAACAAGGCGGACTGTTACTTGTATTACTAGGATGTGTAATTTCAGGTGTGATAGGTTCTTTGTTTGGGAAATGTGCATAAGAATTTCAGTGCTGATAAAATGCTTTTATCACCAGAAGTATATAAAAGTTTTATAAAGATTTTAGTTAAAGTTACGGTTTAAATGGAGCAATGCAAACTTACGCAGAATCAGCTATGCCAAAGATGAAAACGACATAAACTTTCCAACTATTTTGTCATCTTTCTTCTTAGCAGTGAAATCTGATTGGTACACCTATTATCTGAATGATATTAAATAGATAATTATCAAGCGCATTGAGGATGACAGAGTGAAGTAAAATTTCCGATATAAGTGAAGTGAGTGGGGGAGTTTTATTTACATGTTCATCAAGACGGAAAGGATGATGAAAAAGTTTTTTTTGAATTTAGAAACAAAATTCGATACGACATTATTGATAAGATAATAAGACCGATACCACGAAGGAAGACAAATCATGCAATGTTGCTGAAAATGGTTGCTGCAAACATACACCCCGTGCATAATTTAAGAAATGAACGAAAGAAGGGGGCGGGAGTTGAACCCACCGCCTATACTTTTAACTTTTTAAGATCATGGAGTGAAACTTAGCGTAGAGCTTCCGTTGCCATCTCCAATTAACCTTAATGATTTTATGCATTGTTACTAAGTGGGATACAACTGAAGAACTGAACTGATGAAGATCACCTTAAAAACAACTTAAATGTATACCAAAGGCGGGAACAAATTTTCATTAAAGTGAGCAGGGAGATTCAAAGAACGATAGGTCACGTGACTGAAGAGTCCGTTAGTAAGATTTTAACATACCATACAGAAAAACTATGGGGCTTGGATGTTATTCAAATACCAATTGAATTATCTACAATTAACTACGTTGTCGATCTATTTATTGATGCGTTCTTAAAACACCCATTGACAAACGGGATCCAAAATTGATAAACGTCACAATAACGATTTTGGTTTATAAGTCAATAGTTCTGGAAGATATAAAGCAGCTGAAAAATCCCTTAATGCGTCGGAGAATTGAGCACGACATGAAGCAGAGACAGAAAATTTTGAAGGATCTAGCAAAACCACTTTAATACACATTTACGTCGATAATATCAAACCCAGAATAACGGACCTGAAGTTTATAATGAATCTCAGAATAATGCCATTGACCACTCATGAAAATGTGCTCAGATTTCATTACGTAGAGTACTGTCCGGTAGACAAAACCTTTATCAAAAGCATTTCTATCAGGATTACAGACTATCATGGAAAACTGTTTAATTTCCTACCAAGCTTTACACCCACTTATATAACGCTAAATTTTAAACGGTGGTAAAAAAAAAATAAGTATATCCTCATAGAATATATCTGAATAGGGTTGATACGAGTCGAAAGTGCGATTTTCTGTCAAAGCAATGAATACTCATTATACACGGAATTGTCTTACCTAAAGTGGAAAACAGCTTTCAGATATTGAAGAGCTGTAACGATCTCAGCTGGTACACAAGCGGAGTGCAGAAGACGAATCATAGCTTCTTTAGTTGTTTGATTCGTTAACTACAACCACTGTTTATATTTGTTGCTAATGTTTTGGGAAAACAGGAGGTAAATACAGGCAAATCAATACTGAAAAATGTTGGTAATACAGCCATCAGGCAGATGTTAAAGCCGGAAGGGAAATTAGCAGTGAATGAATTTGCCCAAAAAGGAATAAATTTGTTATTGGACAAAATGTTAGGCGGTGGGAAACGAACCACAATGAAAAGCGGAAGGAAAGGGATTACATACTTACATATAAAAACATCGCGTGAGCGTAAAAAGCTATTCGCAACGCGAAAATCATCACCATTTAAAAATAAGAAAAGCATAAAAAGTAAAATTATCCAAAAAAACGTATAAACTTCAAAAAATGCATATAAGATATACTCGACAAATAACATGGCACTTCATAAAGAGTGCACGAAGTCTGATTTGGATATTTTTACCACATGCCCATCTCAGGGTAATATTCTCAAAATAGAAGAAGTCTCTGACAAGCCAATAGGGTTCTTGGATAATTCTTGAGTTTTGGAATTTGTATCACTTGGTCATGGAAAACAAATCGGGATTTATCCAGCATTTACTTACGCCTCAAAGTGCAGCTGAAAAGCTCAAGAATGATAAAGAAGATAACTTTACAGGTGTTGAAACAATCAGGAAGGCTGATTCAACTGATGTTCATGCTGATCCAATAGGTGTTGCCAACAATCGGATGCATTCACTCTTTAGACAATGTACGGACCAATTAAATGGTAGAAATATCACCCAGACAGAGAATATCTATCGTTATCGTGCATATATTGAGAATTTTCTGATTAACGGCAAAGATGCAGCTTCAACGTATCTCAAATCTGTTGATTGGTATTTGGACCAGAATGAAATGGAGATAATTGAAAATAAATTGGCTCTCGGTGGGCGTCTTGACTGTGTCATTAACGCGGAATATGATGAAAGTATTGAAATTGACAAGAATGGGAATGTATTTACAATTTTTTTAAACATACATATATATATATATATATATATATGTATGTATGTATATATATATATATATATATATATATATATATCGAAATACCAACCAGACGTGGATAGTATTTGTTAAAATACATACATAGCAGAAAACGTGGCACATTGCCTAGTAAATGTTGAGTACCTCTTAAAAGATTAATCAACCTTTTTCAAAAAAATTCCACGGACGTGGCTTACCTCACAGAACAAACTTTACTCGAAAGAAATAACGTATAAATATCTTACTTTCTCGGCTAAAACTACAGATCAGACATGCGCATTTGAATTCAAACGACACGATAAGGATATTTTCAGATCTTTGAGAATCAACATAAGAATTCACACAAAGCAACGTAATATCATATACTAAAGCTGTTAATCTTGAAAACCTATTCACGAAAGGACAGGAATGTACAAAATAGAGATCATGAAACTATAAGAACTAATATTATAACAAACTTTTTTTTTCAAGGTGTATATCCCTGCCATCCTTTACCTCAGGAAATAAGAAAACCGACACTCGTCATAGCCAACACAGATCCACCCTAAAAGAGTGGCGCTCATTGAGTGGTATTCTACTTCACGTAAATAAGACCAGATGAATATTTTGATTCGATTGAGAAATATCCAAGTGGAAACACTTTAACCAATTCACCATCAGGCGACGGTTACAAAGCGAAACCTATTAGTACTAGATTCAATTTACCGCTTCTGTTTCAATTTTTTTATTTATTTTTTATTACTTTTTAAAATTAAGAGCATTTTGATCTGATTTCGAATCAAGATTTTGTATCCTTGCCTTTTTTCTTATGATAATAATAATACCGTGCCAAGAAGAGTAACAAAAATAGAAGCAAACGTGATGCTCAAACGGCGACAATCATGATTTTAATATATCAAATAACTCAAAATCAATTTTTTTAAATAAACGTATAAATGGTTGTAGCGCAGCCACAAACTACGAGGGCGATATATAATAATAAACAAAAGGCAAGAAAACAATGGTTCAACCGTATCATCTTGTAGTTAATAGCAAATCATAAAAATAGTCAACAGATCACTCACCCTTTTATCCGGCGTTGACGAGCACTTCTCACCGCTGTGGCTACAATTGGGGACATGGTTAGTTCAAATTCATGGTTTAGCATAATACGACATGCTTCATGTGCTTTTCTTCTTGTCTCAACTAATAATCGTGATTTTGTACTACTAATACTTTTTCGATTTTTGCTTTGATTTTTTTTGCCAAAATCATAAACAATTAAAATAGGCGAGTATGTTACTTCACGCTGAAGCTTTTAGTTTCAATCCGAACGCGCATCACGCTGACAGTAGTGTTGCCCAAGATGCGCTATTGCACTAATCAAATATTCGCACCATATATTTTGGCTGCTGTTGTGACGACTGTTGCTGAGCTTGCAGTTGCTACTGTTGTTGATGTGGCTGCTGCTGTGGCTGTGGTGGTGACTGCTATGGGATCGTGGTCACAATATCTCGTCGCCTGTAATACCTAAACATATGGCGCTCGTCGATCGCGAGGACGCAACACCATATGATCGCTAGCTGGCTTCACCGAGCTATCGTCGAAACGCAACCAACTGTTGTGGCCAATATGGGACACGATGGTTGAAAATTATCTGCCAATCATCTACATCATCACCTTCCATTTTTGTAACTTCTACTACATCTCACAATACCCAGGGAAACTTCAAGAAAAATCCAATCCGCGCGAAGCGTTCACCTCACGCCGCGCTGCACCTCTTCAAAAAGAAACCTCTACGCGGATCCTCGACCCGAACATGACTCTTTCCTTTACCGCCAGTGACCCAACTCCCGATCCGATAACGGTTCTTTCGTAAGAACCGGTCGAGTAGCTGTCGAACCAGATTCCCTCGCTCGAGTGGTGTGAGCTGGTTTTTTAGGTCGACTTGAATAAACTACGGGTTGCCGCTTATGAGCGAACCATGCCGAGCACCATTAGAGACGCTTTGTAGTATCAACAACATATGGAGACTTGAGAAGGTTGACAAACGCAAAGCAATATCCCCAAAACCAACCAGGTCTTTTTGAAACATTCCGGATACGAGGAGGTGAAGGTCATGTCAAATCGAAAACCGATGATCTATTCAGGGTGTTTGAGATGATGGACTTTTTCAATCTAGTAATGTTCCACAACAATACCGCTTCGGACGGCGTAAAGGAGTTTTGTTAAGATTACGTGAAGCACTACAAATAAAATGATGTATTAAAGCTAGACAGCGACAATTTCTCTACCATCACGCACCTCTTATGTGTTCCTAAATTATTCACGACTATTATATGAAATTCTATTTTTTGCGATGTTATTTCTAATATAATGGGTTCAGATTGAGAATCATTTTTTATACGAAAACATTTTCTTTTTATTTCACAAATGCAAAAAAATCATTAGATAGTGTATATGAATGTTTATACAATTCTGTGCGGCGCATCCAGTTGTAGGAGCTGTACCGTGAACTGGACAGGCTGTCGTAAAATTTCTGAGTTTCCCTGTTTTTGGTAGATTAAGCTGAACGATATTGGCCGTTGATAAAATATTTTAATAAATTTTTTCTTCACATCATCTCGCACATATATTGTACAGTGACAGTATTCTCGCATGACTTTAGGTAGCGTGATGTAATTATCGCTACCATCACTCCAGCTTAGTGCATTTATGTGAGTGAACTCATACTGATTTTTTTCTTAGGTCTCGGCTGATAATTCTTGGTATAGGTATGGCGATAAAAAAAGATAATCAATAGGTTACAGCAAGTCAAAAGTTAATATAGCTAGTCTTTTATGAAGTACTGTTTATTGTTTTCAGTTACAAACTGTATATCATAAATATCTAAATGATATGTCCACAGAGAATAAACATTTTCTTTTCGGATTTATGGTATTTATTTACTTTTCACTTTTTACAATTATATTCGGCATGAGAGCTAACAACTTAAACATATTTGGGCTGGGTTCTTGCTTTTTTTGAGTTTTTGAAACCGTAAGGATATGGAAAATGATCTCCATCGACAACTCATTTATTGAACGTAAATTGGAGGCGTTTCTTTTCGACCTCGCCAACAACAATTCCAGGATGTTATCGCTTAATCTTACAATCATTCGTTACACAAATTAGGTCATCTCGACTGCAGTCGGCTTATGATGATGAACAGATCTCTATACCAGCGGTATGAATAATCACATAATTCCTTAAAACTATCCACTACAATGGTGTTAGTGCGATTTCCACTTTGAGCAAATTTACCCCAAAAGGAATCAAGACAGTGTTTTGTCTATCCGGCTTAGTCTGTGTTTCGTTTTATCTTACTAGGAGAGGCTCAGGTTATGGAATCTCAGATTTGGACGAAATTTGGCACATAAGTAGAAGACGTCAAGGATATTCGATCCTTAAAATATTAGAGCGCAACACTTCTCCGTTTTTGAGAAAAACGTCCTTAACGTTTTAAGAGTCGCTAATTGATTATTAAGTTTTTACATCTGACAGAGGCGGTGCAGTGTAGGTAGCAGAACCACCAGCTCGCGATCATGGGGTCGTGTGTTGGATTCCCGTCGAGGTATTGTTTTTCTTTTTGAATAATTGTCGTCTTCGTGTGTTCGATCACCGGTGGGTACTGTTTTTTTCAATATTCGTGGATGTAATTATTTTAAGGTAAATCAGCAAAGTTAAACTGCAAAAAACCTTTATTTTGAGAAATCAGCAAATTGTTCGATCATTTATATATGCAAATTATACAAGAAACTCATTGTTGAACGAATAGAGTCTTAACAACTGTTGTAATCGAAGCAAAATCATAGCTTATGGTAAGATCATCCTTTGTTTCTCGAATCAACCATGCTTCCTCTTCGTGCCTCGAAGCCAAGTCGGCAAAAAGCAATAAACCAGGGTGGCGTCCAACGTGGCCATGAATGCTATGGTGTTGAATAATTGACCACCATAACATTTATGACTCGATACAATGGCTATACAGTTTTCACAAACTTTATTTTTTTAACTTCCCAGTACATGGGAATTTCTTGTAATCGCCTCGAAAATCGAAATTGAAATTTTCAAAAAAAAATTACGTTTTTAGGTCTATATATAAAGTGCTTTTAGAAAGAGAGATATCTATGTGTGGGTGTACAAACGTACGTACGTTCGTAGACAGTTTTTTCACGAGCGTAACTCTAGTAAACAAAGTCGTATCGACTTCATTAAGGTGTCAATCAAAGCGTCTTTGCAATCTTAAGAGCTGATTAGTTTTTTGGACACTTCGGTTAAGGGATTTTGTTGTTTTGACCCTTCGAAGGTCATTTCCGTCATGTGCTTTATCTCACTAATCAAACATACGATTTGCATCGTTAAAGTGTCAATCGACGCGTATTAGCAATTGTGTGATTCTATCGAAATTGTTTAAAAAAATTTTTGAGCTGGTTTTTTATTTATTAAAAAAAGTGTTTAAAATTGGGGTCTTTTTCACAAACGATAAATTTGAAACCTGATTTTTAGAACGCAGTAATCAAAATTTATAAAATTTATATACTCCAAACGTTTTCTGTAAAAAAACCGGCAAAATTTTCTGTCATGATTACGTAAATAATTAAACCATTAAATGTCATCATGATTTTCAAAGTCAATTTTTTCAATCACATTATCTCACGAACCAAATATGATAGTTGCATGCTTAAGCGGACAAACGACGTGCATTGACATTTTTGTTATGTTTTCAACTTTATGAAAAATCATTTAAGCCGTTTTTAAATTTAATTTAATAAAATGCGTTAAAGTATGGTTTAATAAATAATAAATTTTTAGCCTGATTCGCACAACACAGTGATAAATGTTTTTAAAATTTATAAATTCTGATCAGTTTTTGTAGAGAAACAAGCAAAACCTTCTTCTATGAACTTGAAAAAACCAAATTAAAAATAAAAAGCCAATCGCAATGTAAAAGGGGTTCAAACGAATGATATTACTTTCTATCTCTTACTTTAAAGACATTGATGCAAAGTGAATCAAAGTTTATCAATAATCATATCATCTACGGGGGCATCCATTGATTACGTATGGCTTTTGGTGGATGCGGGTGGATTGATTTGATCAATCAATTGGTGGGGACTTCTTCTACGTTATTTGTTATTTTCACATCGATGCTTGAAGGACGAAAGAGCGCTGGCAAAAATGAATGCAGTTTTTTTATTACTCTCAATGCAAAAATTTTGTCGCGTGATGACCATTTTGAATAGTTGCGTTCGAAATTGCCATGACTTCAGCATAATCACTGAATTTATATTTTTTCACGATTTTACATCAATGAGATTTATAATCACTTAGAATATAGAATATAGAATGTATGCTATTGGTAAATTTTTACTATGCATTCAAAAATAGGTTCCATTGCATGTAAAAAGTAAAATAAATTACAAATGATGATGGAGAAAGTAATTGAAATCTTACGATTACTAAAGAATGAATCTACTAAAAATTACATTTTTTTATTAGATGAAAGCTTTTTAAAGGATATGATCTTGCAAAGTAATGACATTTTACCATTCAAAGAGTTGATTACCACAAATGCAATTGTGATTGAAATTTTGATGGTTTTCAAAACTTTAGCAGTTTTTTAAATTAAAAGAGTGTAAAATCTATTAAAGATTTTTAAACCTTGATTAAATTTACAACAATTTCCTTAGAATAAAAGATATAATGTAATATTCGTGTGAACCCCCTATACATGATAATTTTGAATGAATTTTTATTTTTAATTTAGTTTTTTCATAATCATGGAAAATGGTTTTGCTGGTTACTCTTCATTAACTGATAAGAATGTATAAATTTTATAAACATTTATTACTGTGCTGTGCAAATTATGCTGAAGACTTATTTTTTACTCTAATTTTCCGCATTTTCTTTTATTAAACTAAAAAGCGGCTGAAACAATTTTTGTGTAATGTTATACACATCACAAAAGAGTTAATACACCTTTATTGACATCTCAATGATGCAAATATTATATCTGGTTGGTGAGATATAGTGAATGACAGAAATGACATTTAAGATCACGATGACTGTTAATGATTTTTTATTTTTTATTGAATGTTTTTTTGTAATCATGAGAAAAAAGGTTTGAAGGTGTTTTTAGAAAGACTGCTTGAAGTGTATAAATTTTATACAAATTGATTACTGTGCTCCGTAAATCAGGTTAAAAAATTTATTGTTTATGAAAAAACCTAATTTTTTCCACTTTTTTCTTAAATTAAAAAGCGGCTTCAACGATTTTTTTCAAAATTTCAAATATTCAAAAAATGTTAATACACGTTGACTGATACCTTAAGGGGGATAGCCGCTGTGACGGCCGAAAAATTAGTGATTTTTCAATTTTTTTTTGCCCGAGTAAGTAGAGGAATTTTTGGATCGGGTTTTTTTTATTTTATTAAGACACACATCTAATAATTTTTCCACAAATTTGTATTAAAAAATATTAAATAGTTTTAACAATATAAACGATGCCGTAGCGCCTGAAAAAAAATTCCCCCTCCATGGTCGCATTGATTTTTTTAAAAACCGGTACTCTAAAAAACAAAACAAAAATTGTAATCTGTATTAATGTAGTTATCGTTGTACGTAGCCGTTATTTTTTATTTTGATTTTTCACAAAATTGTGACCGATTGACAATATTTTAATATTTTCGACTGTTTTTTTTTGGTTTTCAAATAGTTTAAAAAATAGTAAAACAGAAAAATTTTCAAATCGGCTACGCTTAACCTTAACCACTACTAACACGAACAAAACAAAAACAAAAATTAGAGATCGGTTAATAATTGTTCGAGTTATTGATGCGACCAGTTCAAAAAAAAAGTCGTTACGGAGAAAAATACGTTTAAAAGATTTTAGTCCATTTCTCTCGTAATGAAATCATGTATAAACAAAAATTTAAAATATATATTATATAAAACTATCGTGACCTGGACCATATGACGGTTCTTCCTCTTCATCTCCAGGGGTCTTGTTGACTTTCTTAATTTTTTTATTAACTTTTTTGATGCGATACTGAGCAGCTGATCGGCCTCACTACAATCATTGTAACTTAGTCAATTTTTGAAATTTTGACTTGCAATTTTGTACACATATTTTTGAACGTTTAAACTTTGATTTAAAACAACTTTTTACACATCACAGTGGCTACCCCGCTCAATAATGCAAATCGTATGTTTGGTTCGCGAGATATAACACATGATAAAAAATGACCTGTCGAAACGAAATGTTTGGAGAATTGAAATTTTATAAAATTTGACTACAGTGTTCCGTAAATAAGGTTGAAAATTTATTGTTTATGAAAAAACCTAATTTTTTGCACTTCTTACTTAAATTAAAAAACGGCTACAACGATTTTTTTCAAAATTTGATAGATTCCCACAAATTTTAATACGCGTCTATTGACACCTTAATAATGCAAATCGTATGTTTGGTTCGCAAATATAAAGCATGACAGAAAAGACCTTCAAAGGCGCAAAACATCAATCCCCCCCCCCCCCCGACCGAATATTCCCAAAAACTAATCAGCTCTTAAAATTGCAAAGACGCTTCGATTGACACTTTAACAAAGTCGATACGGCTTTGTTTACGTGAGTTATGCTCGTAGAAAAACTGTCCGCGAACGTACATACGTGCACACACACACACACATTCATCTCCCTTTCTGAAAGCTCTTTATATATGTATACTCTATAGACCTCAAAACGTAAAGAAATGTTGAAAATTTCAATTTCGATTTTCAAGGCGATTACAAGAATTAGCCATATACTGGGAAGTTAGAAATTCAATCAAATTTGCATTTGTCAATGCTTTGAATGGTAAAATGTTTTGTAGTCAATGCTTCTGAAGATCATATGCTTCAAAAGGCTGCAATCTAATAAAAAATTGTAATTTTCAGTAGTTTTGTTCTTTTTCGTAAGATTTCAATTACTGATGATGGAGCACATCATTTGGAATACAGTTTACTGTTTTTACTTTTTACATGGAATTAAACCGATTATTGACTCCATAGTCCACATGTTTCAAAATAAAGTGAAAATAAGAAATAATTATTAGTCTCATTGACTGTCGTGAAAAAATACAAATTCAGTGACTATGCCGAAGTGATGGCAATTTTGAACGCAACTATCAAAAATGGCCACCATGCGACAAAGTTTCTTTAGTGGGCGTAATAACAAAAACTGCATTCATTTTTGCTAGCGCCCTTTTGGCCTTTTACAATCGATATGAAGATAACAAATAACGTAGAAACGGCTTTGTAACCTGTCCTCCTTCCGAATGATCTGCTTGAATATTCAATCAACCAAAATCCTTACGTGATCAATGGACGTTATGATTAATAAGAAGTCGTTCCAATAACTGTTATGAGAGGTACATTATTATTATTTAAGGTACCATTATTTTCATAATTATTATTGTGTTTGATATTTTTAATATATATGTAGATATTACTGGTGAGTTGACCGTGTGGACCTCAACGGTCGCACCTCGCGGCTTGTGTTTTTATTTTGCGAAAAGGGTTCCCAACATTATGACCTGAGTACTTATATACGCAAAGAGCATCATAATACATTATACATATATATATATATATATATATATATATATATATATATATATATATATATATATATATTGATCATATGGTTGCAGTACTTTTACTCGTCGCTTGACAGTTCTTCCATAGTTTATGAAAATGCTAAACTTTTTAAATAGGAATGCATCATTATTGTTTATCTTTGCAATTCACAGCGTTCTGACAGTTTACTGCATTCTATCGTAGTTGAATGTTATCGTAAATGTCAGAAACATTTGATCAATTAGTTGAGGTTAGTGTACGTTTACAAAGAAATAGTATCTGTTTAAAAAAAAATGTTTTTTTAAGGAAAACTTCTCATTTCGGGAAAGCTTAAGGGAAGTTAGTTTTAGTTCAGGTAACAGCGTAAATTAATAAATAAAAAGATTTGCTTAGAAATCTCCTAACAATTACCCACAGTCATGAAGCTCATTCGGCAAAATGTAGTCGACGAAATCAAAAGATTACTGATGAGAGGCGACTCACACCGAAGGATAGCAGCACAAGTGGGCATTTTCGTGGGCTCAGCATCAAAAATCCGACAAAATTTAGCCAATTCTTCCCCGAAAAATTTGCCTGGAAGGAAGCCGATTCTGACTTATCGCACGCAAAGAGAGATTGTCCAATATATTACAACAGGAGCTTGCGATAATGCGGTTCAAATTAAAAAGAAGTTACATCAGGAATAAGGATTGAATGTAACTCCGGAAGCAGTTCGCAAAATTTTGAGGAAAAAGGGATTCACGGGTAGGGCAAAAAAACCTCTACTCACCGCACGTCACAAAAAATTACGCATCGATTTTGCTATAAAATACAGAAATTTCACCACAGATGATTGGGCACGGGTTGTTTGGTCCGATGAAACCGAAATTAACCGTTACGGCTCAGAAGGGAGAAAATGGTGCTGGAAAAGTTCCAAGGAAAGCATCCAGCCACGTCATGTGACACCAACAATTAAATTTGGAGGTGGAAACATAATGCTGTGCGGATGCATGCTTCGAAATGGAGTTGGCCAGTGTTTCCGTGTTCAGGGTAGGATGACTGTCAAGGACTATGTGGACATATTGAACCGAAGTCTGCTCATAAGCCTTCACAATTGGGGCAAAAACGTTTCGGACGTCATCTTCCAGCATGATAATGATCCGAAGCATACCGCTAAATTAACCAAAAATTGGTTGGAACTGCATCATTTTCATGTGCTGGATTGGCTTCCACAATCTCTTGACCTCAACCCCTAAAACATCTATGGGTAGAAGTCAAAAGAGCTTTAGCAGAATACGAGAAAGCTCCGTCGACACTGAATGTATTGTGGACACGGGTTGAGAAGGCGTGGGGTGAAATCGTATCCCAAATATGCACAAATTTTGTTGACAGCATACCCAATCGAATTACTGCCGTTATTAAGGCGAAGGGCGGATATACCAAGTATTGAATGTGAAAGTCAACAATTTGATCAAATAGGTTAAAACTAAATTTTATTGTTTAGATGTTTTATAGTTTGAATTCCTTGTTACATTTTATATGCATCAGTTAATGAATATTATGTCTTTCATATCAGATGATTACCCCAAAAAATTGTTGTTATTTACAAGCATATAAGTCATTTCGCAATTTCGATCCAGGATTTGATCAATAAGTTGAGTATATATACAGTAGAATCTCGAAAAAGTTAACTCGCGTAAAAGTTAATCGC
>OZ012660.1:73168311-73348605 GCA_963942545.1 Oxycera nigricornis
CAGCCGGTACGATTTTTTATGTAATGATGAAAACTAAGCATGTTATTTACGAAAAATCTATGTTTATTATTTAATTTTTTTAATTTTGAAAACCACTTAGAAAAGTTAATAGTTCGAAAAAGTTAATTACCCTTGGGACATTTCGGTTAACTTTTTCGAGATTCTACTGTATATATATATATATATATATATATATATATATATATATATATATATATATATATATATATATATATATATATATATAGGGTGTCCAGAAATTGCGGCACAGGCTCCTCACCAATGTGATTTTTTGGACAATTTTAAGCAGAAAATATTATTAAATTTTTTTTCGATTTCTTAACCCTTTAGCTGCCACAGGCGTTTTAAAATTTTGAAAAAAATGCCGTTCTTTAATTAGTAAAAACGCAATATCTTCACAAACATGAAAGATAAAACACTGAACTATTGTTAAAAAGGTAGAACATCATTTTACTCTAATTTATCAAACTTTCATTGCAAAAGGACTATGAATGCAAACAGTTTTTACCAAAAATTCGCGTCTAAAGTAAAATTTGCGTTCTGAGTTGAAATATTCAGCTGTCCCCACACGAAAGCGCTTTCAATCACAATCTTTTGAATGAACAATAAAACAAATATGTATTTGAAATGTTTTTTTTAAAATTATTTACAGCATATGTTCAAAGTGGCTTCCTTTCATGGTCAAACAAGACCTGCTTCTCTTTTTTAAGCTCCGTATCGAACGTGACAACATCTCGCTTGTTATTTGGGCGCTGTCATAAATAATTTTCGAAGAAAGTTGTTCCAAGGTGTCAGGAGCCTCCTTGTAAACAATTTCTTTTAAATGTCCCTACAGAAAATAATCCAACATGTTTAAATCCGGAAATCTTGCAGGTCACTGCACGGGACCATAACGCCCTAGCCAGCGATCCTGGAATTCTTGATGCAGCAAAGTTGTAACCTCTCCGAAATTATGTGGAGGTGCTCCATCATGTTGAAACCACATCCTCCTTCTCCTTGAAAGTGGTAGGCTGTCCAATAATGTTGCCAATACATTCTCCAAAAAATGTTTGTAGCCTTGGCCAGTTAAGCGGTCCGGGAGAATATATGGCCCTATAAGCTGATCTCCAATAATACCTGCCCAAACGTTAAGTCTCCATCGAACTTGGTGATGTCCTTCACGTACCATATACGGATTGGCTTCGCTCCACCAATGGGAGTTGTGGCAGTTGAAAATTCCTTCCTGGGTGAAGAGGCAATTCGTCCGTAAACAATATTTTATTTTCAAAGTTCGGGCTTCGTAGAATTTTTCTCTGTAGCCATTCACAAAAATTCACTTCGCTTTGCGTAATCCTCTGTATGTAATTTTTGCACCTTCGGAAAGTGGTAAGAGTGCAAATTTAAACTACGCAAAATGATTTGCACTGTTGACTTCCTAAGCCCCAATTCTCTTGCTATTCCCCTTGTGCTGCAAGTTTGGTCTTACACAACGAAATTGAATACGGCTTCCTCGACGGCAAGTGTTCTTCAAGACCTAGGTCGGCCCACGTCCGATCGCGCACCTTCAGCAAGTCTTCTTGTTTCTCGTCCCCGAATTTCAAGCCTCCGGAAGACGTTGGCATCTGGATGTCGTCTGTTAGGGAATCGACTTCTATACTCAAAGGATGCACGCTGACTATTTGTTTCACATGCACCAAGCACAAGAATCATGTCGAAGTATTCATTGGCTGAGTACTCCATTTCTGATCTTTATTAGCCAATCAATAAAAACTGTTGAATAACTCTACAAAAAGATATTTGTCTCGTAAAATACTGCTTTCTACTTGTTATCATCGTATGACGACCAAGCGTTGCCCCATCCTAATTTATGAATGTGAATTTTCTAGCCCATAAGTGTTGACTGATTATATCCGAATGTAAATGCTTTCAAATCAATAAAAACTAATTTTCAAAGGTTTTAAGACTGCTTATAATCAACTCAAGCACTAATTGATCCCAAACACCGTTTACCAGAGTTGTCTGCGAAGGTTCTACCTGCTCGGTTTTTGTTAGTAGGCATATTAGGCACCTTTTTGAATTTTTGTTTTAGAATTTGCAGGCGTGTAACTATTAGAAATTGTCAAATAAGGATAAAATTATGTTCTAAATTTTTAACAATAACACAACAGAGATTTAATTTTTGAAAAAAAATTTTGCATCATGAACGTGAAAATTAAAGAAAAATAAGGAAAAATGCAAAATTTTTGTATAGAAAAAAACATTTCTTCGATTTTCGAGAACTGTCGCTCCCAATATGCTCACTTCACATCCACAAAATAGCTTTGAATAGTTGCAAAAAACTATTATCTGCGTTTTATTGTTTGTTTCAGTGTTTTATCTTTCATATTTGTGAAGATATTGCGTGTTTACTAATGAAAGAACGGCATTTTTTTTTAAATTTTAAAACGCCTGTGGCAGCTAAAGGGTTAAGAAATTGAAAAAAAATTTCATAATATTTTCTGCTTAAAATTGTCCAAAAAATCACATTGGTGAGGAGCCTGTGCGGCAATTTCTGGACACCCTGTATATATATACAGGGTGTTTTCGGAGTTGATGGCATTAAATGAAACCACGGAATCCTTGAAGTCTTTTGAGCAAAAAATCGTATGGGAGGGGGGTGGTAAATCGGAAGGGGTTTCGAGATATAAGGGGAGGAGTAACCACGCCCCTCACCCACGACCTGGCACGTGTAAACCGTCATAGCTATTTTATTTTCATGTGCAGACTTTTGGAAAAGAATGCGTTTGATAGCCTGTCAATGTATGTTTTTAGAAATTTGTTAACAAATGCCCGCAATGCTGCCAGTTTTACACGAAAAAATGAGAAACTTTAAACAACCAGAAAAAAGTTAGTAATTTTGACTTTCACGACCGTGTTAAACGCTAAAGTGATGCATTAACCTATAAAAATGGTTATCCTGACAGAAAGCCTTACTTTCTGCTTGAATACTTCCGAAGAAAAAGATTGCCAATTATCCTTTGTTTCCTTCGAAAAATAGAAAACTAAAATTTTGTGAAATTTTGCTGACTTACTTTATTATGGAAAATAATAACAAAAGATCTAAAGTAACAATTTATTTTGAACTTATGATTAAACAGCAGTATTACTGTATTGCTTGTGATCACATGAACTGTTCAAAGTGTTTCCTTCCACAGAAATGCAAAGAAGAGCTCTTTTCTTAATTTCTGTGACTACATCGAAATGCATGAGGTCCTCTCCTATTTTTTCACTAGCTGCCTCAATTCTTAAATCTATTTTTCGAACTGATGACCCAGGTGTCTCGTAAACTTCTTGTTTCATTGCACCCCACACATAAAAATCAAGGATAGTTAGATTTCGACCTATCCACCTTTCTGGATAGCTTGAGGCAAGCCAATGGGTGATTTGTTGGCCAGTATGGCTTGGAGCACCATCGTGTTGGTAATACATCCTGTTGAAATGATTATTGGTTTATCTTCCAGTAAAGCTGGCAACTCGTTATCCAAAAAATTGAGATATCCGGCAGAATTCAGCCGATCCGGCAAACGGAATGGCCCAACTATCCTACGCCCCAGGACGCCTGCCCACATGTTTCTGCTAAATCTACGCTGTGTAAAGGTGTCCCTGATTACTTTGGGATTGATAATAGCCCATAGATGGCTGCTGTGGAAGTTGTTGACACCATCCCTTGAAAAATGTGACTCATCGGTCCATAAAATGTTACTTATGAAGTTGGAGTCTGTTCGATCCCGTCCGATAAGCCACTCACAGAACTCAACCCTTTTCACGTAATCCTCGGGAAAAAACTCTTGCACGGGTTAAAAAGGGTAAGGGCGCATCCTTTCCTTGCTTAAAACTCTCCAAATTGTGGTCGCCGATAAGCCCAGCCGCAAAGCTAGCTTGCGAGTTGATAAGTCTGGTTCGTTGCGTACTATGGATAGTATGTGCTCCTCCTGGTCGGCGTCTCTGAAAGTTCCTGGTCGATTGTCTAAACGCTGCAGTTGGAAACTTCCAAACTCTTGTCAGTTTCTATGCAGTCTCATGAAGGTTCTGGTATCCGGTAATCGTCGGGTCGGATACCTCGTTTGATATTCCTCCTGTGCACATGCGCCATTGCCATCGCAAAATCCGTAAATGTAATGCATGTCAGCATATTCCTCGTTGGTAAAGTTAGCCATGTTTGTATATGTTAAGAAATAAGCACTCCTTGATTCTTTTCAATTGACGATTCGACTAAGTCATGCAGCATTTCGACACAACATTTATGCCCCTTTGTATTATCAGGTGCTAATTATTAAACATTAACTTTATGTCATCCTCAAAACGTCAGATTTTAATTATCTCAGCCTAAAAACCGTTGAATACTTAAGCAGATATAACAAATAGCATAAGGAAAACCAATCACTCACCTACTCCACTGTAGGATTATGCCAGGTAGATAATAAAATTTTATGACGTTTGGCTAATTCCGAGGGATCACACAAATTATGAGTTTTCTATTTTTCGAAGGAAACAAAGGATAATTGGCAATCTTTTTCTTCGGAAGTATTCAAGTAGAAAGTAAGGCTTTCTGTCAGGATAATCATTTTTATAGGTTAATGCATCACTTTAGCGTTTAACACGGTCGCGAAAGTCAAAATTAGCAATTTTCTTCCGGTTATTTTAAGTTTCTCATTTTTTAGTGTAAAATTGGCAGCATTGCGGCCATTTGTTAATACATTTCAAAAGCATACATTGACAGGCTATCAACCGCATCCTTTTTCAAAATTCTACACATAAAAATAAAATATTTATGACGGTTTACACGTGCCAGGTCGTTGGTGAGGAGCGTGGTTACCCCCCCCCCCTTATATCTCGAAACCCCTTCCGATTTACCACCCCCCTCCCATACGATTTTTTGCTCAAAAGACTTCAAGGATTCTGTGGTTTCATTTAATGCCATCAACTCCGAAACACCCTGTATATATATATGTATATATATATGTGTATATATATATGTGTGTATATATGTATATATATATATATATATATATATATATATATATATATATATATATATATATATATCTTCCCGGATTCAAGAGATCTTTCCTGTTGCATTATTTTTGTTAGAGATTTTCTTATCGCTTGACGTATATTTCTTAAGTAGAAGAAAGTAACATAACAGTTGTTGCGAATAAATTGCAACATATTTTTTCAATTTGGTTTGAATAATTTCACACCTTTTGTCATCTCTAGACAGAAGCCTTCAGGGAGCGTCGATGCCTCAGAACCATGAGGATGTCGGTTCGATCCCCAGAGCTGCCTGTAATTTTTTTTCCTTGCATTTTTCTTGAACATGGACGGAACATTTTGAAAAGTGGTCGGAGCTTGAACCAAGAGGGGTCGAACGATTTGAAGAAGACGTGTGGGTTATTGCTAAAATTGAGAAGTCCAATGTACGTGTCGTTCGTGATCGCTGTTTCGAAGTGTTGATTGATCATCCTGTGTCGTGTCACATGCCGTTGGTTGGATGATTGCGGATGAGAGCTCGCAACGTGGTATCAAGGAGGTGTCGAGCAAGCCAAGGATGGTGTGGCTACATGGAGTGCAGAACCAAGGGGTTGGAGCATCTTGTATGCAATGTATTCAAGCAAGCAGTTCGTGATCAACGGACCTTTGGGTCTATAATCCCAAGTAAGAGTTTTTGTTGCGTGTATTACATGGGATCGCAAGTCTTGCTAGACACGCAGGTTTTTCGTACCCAATTTGATCCTAGTCACCGAGAGTAGACGCTTGGTGCACTAGTAGTGACAATATTTTAAGTGCTTGGTGCCGAATTATAAATATAAACGTTCATTGAAAAATCTCGCGAAAATTGGGAAACATATAAACTCCAAAATTTCTCCCTTAAATGTGTTGCGCATATCTGTCAATTAAGTGGATGAATGCATGAACCTTTCACGAACTGATGATTCTAAACCTAAATTTAATAAATTCCATGCAAAGTCCAAGTCGCAAATAAAAGAATAAATAAGGATCTCGAAGATTACTGACAAGGAAAATACATATTCCGTCTGTGACAGTAGTTACCTCAGGAATGTGTAAATGTAGTGGCAATACATTTCTCTTCTATGAAAAAGGACTGCATCATAAAAATCTCGTTAATTAACAATTAAGAGGAAAGCATTAATGATAAAGTGAGAGTATAGGCAACATAACAGAATAAAGATAAATGCATTATTATTTTAATTTTTTTTTTGATTAACCAAAATTTTTAGCTGCTGCGGTGAAGAGCGCTCATCATCATCAGCTAGAGTAAGTTTAGTTTTGTTTGTTATTTAGAGAAAAATTGAAATTTACTGTAGACTCAACTTCACTCCTCCGTTTTTTCTTCTTCTTTTGTTATTATAGTTTCTTTTTTTTATCATAATTATATATTTTTTGGATTATTATTTTGTTAACATAATTTTCTCTTTTATCATAATAATATATTTTTTGATTATTATTTTGTTATCATAATTTTCTTTTATCATAATTATTTTTTTCGATTATTATCTTTATTATAGTTTTGTTTAAAACATTATTTTTTTCTCTTATTATTTTGAATTATATTTTTGTATTATTATAAGTTTATTATAATGTCATATTTTATTCGGATTATTTTATATATATATATTCCTTTTAACCATATTATGGCCTAAGTTTTTTTTTCAGGCTCAGTACCAACACCCAACCCTGATTCCCATCCCTTGTCCATGTTATTTGGATCGACACGGGCCTAGCCTAACCTCTTAAAGAACCACACCCACGCGCTTAGCTTTAGCCGGCATCGTTGCGCTATACAGGGGTGGAAGGCTAGGTTCAAATAAATTTTCCGTGGCCGCAGTGTCAATATGCTGAGGTCGCAACAAATGGCGCCCAATGTGGATGGCTTTTAGCTTTGAATAGTGATGAAGTTAATTTATAATATTTAATTTTTCTTGCATTTTATTTGACTCTACGGATTAACTTAAAAATTCATTAAATTTTCGAATAAGTTCTATTTTTTCTCCTTATTTTGCATTTGTTTTATCTTAGTTATTGAAATTTCTTTCATTTTTATTAAATTTTGTCAATTCCTATTTAAATTTTGTTACACTTTCTTTTTCCTTGAAAAATCATTTTTATAATATTGGTCACTGTGGTCGCGGTGGCGCCCATTGTGTCGAAATGAGTTAATAGCCCCGATATTAGGGCTTGATCAGACAGGTGAACCATAACATAATATGGTGACGAGTGCTACTATCAGGTTTGTGTCTACTTTATCTCCTTTCACGGGATAGCTTAGCGAAGGCTAAGCATTTCGAATCAGAGGACATTCCTAATTTCTTGTCCAGCTTTCGTGGTTTTGAGGTAACCTCCTAGCGTCTTTTATCCAGTGTCTAGTTAGATCCTTAGCAGATCTCAACACAGCCGTGTCCACCTATGAGGAGACTTTGCGAATAAAGTACAATTCTAGGAGAGCTTCTTCACCCGGGTTTATATGGAAAGAGCTCTGTCTTATTAATTAATTTTCATAAATATTTAATTTTTTTCCCTTCTCCTAACATTTAATACCCCTTTTCCCTTCCATCACATCCAATCAATGTTAATGTTGGTGCTGAGCCTGAAAAAAAATTTTGATCGAAATATTCATTAATTATACACATTCTATAATTATTGGAATTTTTGGATTTTTGGTATTTTTGGCTATCGGAATTTTTTGTGTAGTATTAAAGCATAATTTTTGGATTTGATACGCGATTTCAGTTTTTCTTGGTTCCCTCGCATATACTGAGTAGATTGGATTTTATAGTAATCTTTGTTGACATCTATCATAGGCACCATGCCAAATACGGTACGTAGCTCAGACGACTCTGGGCTCAAACGTCTTACCCGGGGGCTAGGTCGTATGACCTTGTCACCCACAGAAACTGAAACTCAACTGCGTAGCGTACACACGTCTCCGCCGCCTAGAGATCGGCCAGGAGAGGAGGTTCATCCTGAAGAATTTTCTGCTCAAAGTACACCTCCTGGGGACAATGCTGTTGATAGAAGAAATTATCGTCGTTTGGAAATGTCACAAACCCCTACGGTGAATAGATCGTCCATTTCGCTCCCACCGTCTGAATTAAATTTAAGATTTGACGTATCTTCGCGCGGTGCAGACGTTGAGCGTTTCCTTTTCCGCGCCACTACTCTAGCCGATAACTATGGCGTGTCAAGAAAGACCCTCGCCGTGGATTTTCATCTGTTGCTGGCAGTACAAGCCGAAGAGTGGTATTGTCGGTATTTAGAGCAAACGCCAATCCTGGTGTGGGCTCACTTAGTGAGTGCCCTAAAAGAGCGTTTTTTGACTCAACAGTCGGACGTGGATGTGAGACGCGCTATGGATGCTCGTTTACAGCGTGCAGGTGAACCTTTCCAAGATTTCCACGATGCCTTGGAAGCCTTAGCGTTACGACTAAGGCACACGCTGCCTGACATTGATTTGCAATGCATCCTATTACGGAATATGGATCTCCGATTAAGAAACCATTTGGCTGGTGTGGAGTTTCATTCAAGCCAGACCTTGGTTCGTCGGTGTGTAGCAATAGAAGTGGTGTGGTACCCAAACGGTAAGGCCCGGGAAAGCAATCAATATAAACGCTCTAATGCAGTAGCGGAAATCTGCAGTGAAGATCCCAATGAAGAAGTAAATGCCATCGTCAGACACCAGGCTGAAATCGTCCATCTGAGCCGTTATCCGGCTCCCCCATCAAGTAGATACCGACAGACTGGAGATCATACGGCAATGGTATCAACATCAACAAATACACTTCGCGCCCGCCCGACTATGGATTTGCGGGTATGTTGGAACTGCCAGGATATAGGGCATTCATTTATGGAATGTTCTCAGCCAGTGCAGAGACAATTTTGCTTTGGATATGGAACTCCGGGGGTGGTCAAACCAAAATGCACCAAGTGTACGGGAAACGCTGGTTGGAGTGTGCCGAATATGGGGACTCTGTACACTCCTCCTCATCTCAGACCTCAACAAACCTCCACTACGGAGACCGCCTTGAACACCGACCCGGAACTACGGCGCCGACAGTAAGTGCTGATCGTTCATTCCGCGACGTTACTCTCCAAACATCGGACAGTAACACAGTCCCAACCACAAGTCCAACCACCAAGCCTCACGCTTCACGATTCAAGCGGTCGTATAAATATCTGAAAACCCGAAGTTTTCTAAAGAAATTCTGCCTTGAGTCGATAATTACCCCTGCGGGAGACAACCGACCTTTCGCTGAGATAGAGATAAAAGGACGAAAACTATTAGGTCTGTTAGATAGCGGCGAAAGTGTTAGTATCTTTGGTTCTACAGGGCTGAAGCTTATTGGCGAGCTTGGCTTACGCATGCATCCTCTGAAAGCCACGGTCAAAACTGCCACAGGAGATGGCGTTGCCGTTTTGGGATACGTTAATAGCCTAGTGCGCTTTAATAATCGCATGCGTAGGATTCGCTTCTTGGTTGTACCGGCCCTAACAAACCCATTATACCTAGGAGTAGACTTTTGGGACGCCTTTAACATTTCACCCATATCACTGCCTACCATCAATGCGGTGACGGAATCCTCGAAAAGTGCGTTTCATAAGTTGCTTCCCCAGGAATCCACTAAACTTGACCTGATAAAGAAAGATTTTCCGTCCTTCAACATTTTAGGATTGGGCAAGACGAATTTGTTGTCACATCACATAGACACTGGTACTGCCCAGCCTATAAAGCAGAGACATTATGCCGTATCTCCAGTTATTCAAACTCTGATAAACGATGAGCTAGATCGAATGCTGTCCTAAGGCGTAATAGAAGAAAGTCACAGTGCATGGATCTCCCCTGTGACGGTAGTCCGGAAAGCTGGAAAGGTGAGACTATGCCTTGATGCCCGACGACTTAACAAAGTTACTGTTAAAGACGCTTATCCCTAACCATTGATTGAAGGACTCTTGGCACGACTTCAAGCTACTCGATATATTACCAGTTTAGACTTGAAGGCTGCAGATACCCTTGGACCCAAGCTCTCGGGAGAAAACAGCGTTCACCGTTCCCGGCAGGCCGTTATACCAGTTCACGATCATGCCTTTTGGCCTCTGTAATCCTCCGCAAACAATGTGCAGACTGATGCACAAGGTCATCCCTCACCGGCTACAGACAAGATATTTGTATATCTCGATGACTTGCTCGTAACAAGTTCCACCTTTGATGAGCACATGGAATTACTTTCCACAGTGTCAAAATTATTGCGAAAGGCAAACTTGACAATCAACGTGGAAAAAAATAAATTCCTGCAAAAAAAACAAAATATCTTGGCTATGTCGTTAGTGACGGGACTCTGAAAACCGATCCTGAAAAGGTAGCGAGCATCTTACCCAGCATCCAAAACGGGGAAGGAAATCCGGCGCTTCATGGGCATGGCAGGCTGGTATCGACGGTTTATCCCAAATTTTGTGTCCTTGGCGAGTCCGTTAACAGACTTACTCAAGGCAAAGCGGACGTTCCATTGGACAGACGCCACTAATAAAGCTATCCAAGATATTAAGCAGTGTCTTGTTACTGTTCCAGTTCTAACTTATCCTGATTTCGGTCGGCCCTTCTATATCCAGTGCGATGCTTGCACTACGGGCATTGGCAGTGTGCTGTTTCAAAAGGATGATGATGGTGGAGAGCATTCCATCGCATTCATGTCTGCGAAATTGAACACGGCCCAGCGCAACTATAGCATCACAGAACTAGAGTGCTTAGCAGCTATGCAAAGTGTTAAAAGATTTCGAGCATACATCGAGGGGTTGCCTTTCATCATCATCACCGATCATGCCAGTTTAAAGTGGCTCATGAGCCAGCAAGATTTAACTGGCAGATTGGCTAGGTGGAGTTTGAAGTTACAGGGATTTGACTTCACTATTGAGCACCGGAAGGGAACACAAAACATTGATCCTGACGGCTTGTCACGCGCATGTTATGCTAGTGCGGTTGAATCGCCTCCAGCCATAGATAACTCCAAACAGCACGATATCGATGAGGTGATCCCTGACTCAGCTTTTTTGGACCCTGAGTATACGGATTTGATCGCGCAAATCAAAAAGAACCCCGCAAGCTTCCAGAATGTGTCCACCACCGACGGGCGTGTGTATCTTCACACCAGAACGAAAGGAATCATTCAAAATGACATTCCCAGAACGTAATTGTGGATCCCAGAGAGCCACAAAGGGAATCTCATAGCTCGCGCTCATGATGATCCACGAGGCTCTCACGCAGGAATAAAGAAGACCATCGAGGTCTTACAAAGATATTATTACTGGCTTCGATTAAGGCAGGACGTTACCAACTATATGTTTTAGAGCTTGCGAAACCTGCAAGCAAATTAAGCCACCCAATTTCACCATGAGACCACCACTTGGAGCACCCAGGGAAACCTGTAGACCCTTACAGCGATTGTTCGTGGACTTTCTTGGTCCTAAACCACGCTCAAGGTCTAGGAATACCCAACTACTTGTAGTGCTTGATCACTACACCAAGTTTATTTGGCTGAAAGCACTACCGAAGGCTACCGGAGAAGCTGTCGCCAAATACATAAAAAATGAAATTTTTCTCACTTTTGGAGTGTCAGAAGTTCTGCATTCGGACAATGGAGTTCAGTTCGTTTCTCATGTGTTCACTCAGATGTTGAATGAGTTTGGAGTGCAACACTGTCGAACTCCACTTTACACCCCACAAGGGAACGCTTCAGAACGGACAAACCAGAGTATACTGTCGGCGATCCGAGTTTATATAGGGGAAGATCATAGGAAATGGGATGAACATCTCGCAGAGTCGTGCTCCGCGTTTCGAAACGTTGTGAATGACTCCACGGGGTTTTCACCGCATTTCCTTATGTTCAGATACCAGCCTATCCAACATGGCTCGGATTATGGTCTGCTCCGAAGACTCCACGCATTTGAGGACGGCGAGGTTTTGCTCCGCTCAAATGGCGACAGATTGCGGCTGGTTCAAGACCGAGTGCAGGAAAGGCTGGCAGAGGTAACCTCTAAGGGTGCACGCGCGTACAACTTGCGCTGTAAAACACGCAACTTCTCGCTAGGTCAGAGAGTCTGTGTGCAAAATCAAGCACTAAGCAGCGCTGTAAATCATTTTGCTGCAAAATTAGCTCCAAAATTCGTGGCAGCAAAAATAACACGAAGGGTAGGCACAGTGGCATATGAGTTGGAAGACGACCAGGGACGTTCACTAGGCATTTATCTTGCACAAGATATTCGTTCTTAAGATCTCATTCCAGCCCGGCAATGAGACGTATCTCCTGGGTCGAGGTCGTCCCCACGAATGTTGCGAATAAATTGCAACATGTTTTTTAGAATTTAGTTTGAATAATTTCACACCTTTTTTCATCTCTAGACAGAAGCCTTCAGGGAGCGTCGATGCCTCAGAACCATGAGGATGTCGGTTCGATCCCCAGAGCTGCCTGTAATTTTTTTTCCTTGCATTTTTTTACCTGCTTGGTCTGTAGCTTTCAGTTGAAATGCGGATGAAAGGTCAATGCCAAGTAGCGGGCTGATGCGACCTAGCAACTAGGAAAGATCTGGAATCTGCATCCAACTGGAAGCCAGCGGGACCTTTTGCACCCGGCCCCAAAAATATGGAAGGGAGTGGAAGAAAAAATGAAAGTGCTGGAGGGCAGTTGGTTGTGGAAGGAGGATGAAGCAAGGCGAGTTTTTCGATTTGTGGAGAAGAAATTTCTTTTGTGACTTGAGGAGTGGAATTTTTTTGGTGTCTGTTTTCGTGGCGGAATATCTGGTCCAATTCCTTCAGATATTTAAACTTTAATTTTTACTAACAAACAATTTCTTGAACATGGACGGAACATTTTGAAAAGTGGTCGGAGCTTGAACAAAGAGAGGTCGAACGATTTGAAGAAGACGTGTGGGTTATTGCTAAAATTGAGAAGTCCAATGTACGTGTCGTTCGTGATCGCTGTTTCGAAGTGTTGATTGATCATCCTGTGTCGTGTCACATGCCGTTGGTTGGATGATTTCGGATGAGAGCTCGCAACGTGGTATCAAGGAGGTGTCGAGCAAGCCAAGGATGGTGTGGCTACATGAAGTGCAGAACCAAGGGGTTGGAGCATCTTGTATGCAATGTATTCAAGCAAGCAGTTTGTGATCAACGGACCTTTGGGTTTATAATCCCAAGTAAGAGTTTTTGTTGCGTGTATTACATGGGATCGCAAGTCTTGCTAGACACGCAGGTTTTTCGTACCCAATTTGATCCAAGTCACCGAGAGTAGACGCTTGATGCACTAGTAGTGACAATATTTTAAGTGCTTGGTGCCGAATTATAAATATAAACGTTCATTGAAAAATCTCGCGAAAATTGGGAAACATATAAACTCCAAAATTTCTCCCTTAAATGTGTTGCGCATATCTGTCAATTAAGTGGATGAATGCATGAACCTTTCACGAACTGATGATTCTAAACCTAAATTTAATAAATTCCATGCAAAGTCCAAGTCGCAAATAAAAGAATAAATAAGGATCTCGAAGATTACTGACAAGGAAAATACATATTCCGTCTGTGACAGTAGTTACCTCAGGAATGTGTAAATGTAGTGGCAATACATTTCTCTTCTATGAAAAAGGACTGCATCATAAAAATCTCGTTAATTAACAATTAAGAGGAAAGCATTAATGAAGTGAAAGTGAGAGTATAGGCAACATAACAGAAATGTAAAAAGATAAATGCATTATTATTTTAATTTTTTTTTGATTAACCAAAATTTTTAGCTGCTGCGGTGAAGAGCGCTCATCATCATCAGCCAGAGTAAGTTTAGTTTCGTTTGTTATTTAGAGAAAAATTGAAATTTACTGTAGACTCCACTTCACTCCTCCGTTTTTTCTTCTTCTTTTGTTATTATAGTTTCCTTTTTTTATCATAATTATATATTTTTTTGATCATTATTTTGTTATCATAATAATTATGGGGGTTGGCGTGAGCACAAAGAATTGCGGTGTCGTCATCAAAAGTGGAAGTAAATAGATGATTGCATGTTGGTTAGTCAGCCGTATATATCAAATAAAGCAATGGGCCGAGAACACTTCCTTGAAGTACGCCTGCTCTGACATTAAAGGAGCGAGAAATAAAGCAGATTTGCTTGACCAAAAAATTCCTGCCAGTCAGGTAAGACTCCATAACTTGATGCGTGTTCCCTGGAAGTTTGCACTCGATTTTATAAATAAGCCCTTCATGCCACACCTTATCGAACGGTTGCGCAACATCCAAGAACACGGCTGCGCAGTATTGTCTCCTTTCGAAAGCATTGTTGATTACAGAAACTAAGCGATGGACTTGCTCGATAGTTCCATACCTTTCCCTAAATCCAAATTGGTACGAAGGTATTGCTTCTGAATTATTTATGTGGGGAGACCGCTTGGAGAGTAACATAGTTTTGATAACAGGGGTAGTAAGCTTATGGAACTGTATGACGTGGCGAGTGTTGGGTCTTTCCCAACCTTCGGGATCATCAAAACTTGAGATAGTTTCCATGCTGTGGGAAAATATCCAAGACGCAGGAGACTGTTGAAAATGTGCGTTAGGTTAATCGCAGTTCTAGGCAGCTCCTTTATCATTTTGCCAGTAATGCGGTCGTGACCGGGAGCCTTCTTTGGATCGATATGATCGCCTATGGAACGGATCACCTGAGCGATCTAGAAGCGGATTGGTACAGCGGAGGCTTGTATGGTATAGGAAGAGAGGCGAACATCTGCTTGCTTAGGGTTTGATTCAAAAACTTCTTCGAGCTAGCGGGCAAAGATGGAGCCTTTTTCAGCATCAGTGCGAGCTCAAACCCCATTTGGTAGTCTGATTGGTGACTCCCGTTTGACAGGTCTGTCTAACTGTTTCGCAGCTTTCCACAACGAATAGTTTGACCCTTGGGTTGGCGAAAGGCTTTCAAAGTAGTGAACTATGTTTTTCGCTTGTTCGTGTTTCAGGACTGCATGAAGTTTTCTCCCAACTGCCGATAGCTCTTTTTCAAGGTTTGGAGACCTATGTTGCTGCCATTCACGTCTTAATTGCCGCTTCAGACTGATAAGCTCGTTGATATTGTTGGACGACTTGTATGCAGACGAGGTAGAGCAGAAGGGCTAAGGAGTGGCTTGTATAGCTGCTGAGGACACGATCTCGGAGAAAGGAGGGACAGCCTCGTCAATATCAGAATGAGATTTAAGACGTATGTGTGGTGGTAGGTGCGACCTTATATATTTCCGGTACTTAAGCCAGTTGGTTTGTTTCGTTGTGAGTTTACAGTGCTCTTGGATGACATGAGGTTTTGAAATAGTCAATATCACTGGCGAGTGGTCAGAGTTTAAATCAAAGCACTGCGCTGCTGATATCTGCTCTCGCCTTATGTTTTTGTATACAGCGAAATCAATGAGGTCCGAGATTTTCCGACGATCTGACGGCCAATATGTAGGATGCCTGCTTGATATGAATGAGAGCTTACTAGAGTTTGTCACAGTTGTCCACAAAGTAATTCCCCTAAGAGAGATTAGCCTGGAGCCCCAGTGAGGATGCTTGGCGTTGTAGTCACCGGCTGCAATGAATCGGCTACAAAGGTTTTTGAAGAAATCATTAAATTGTTCCCTAGTGATTTTGAATCTGGGGGACAATAAACTGCCGAGACTGTAATCGGGTCTCCCCATGCAACTATGCACACAGACGTAGCTTGTATATAATCCTTGGCGTATTCATCAATGACGTGGTACTTGATTCGATGTTTGACCAAAACTCCTGTGCCACCATGTTAAAGATTGATAATGAAATATGTCGATTTGATACAGACCGCTTGCAGCTGGTCGGCTCAGCAGCATCGTATGCCCAGGTCGCATATGTGAGTAAGTCGGACAGGAACCAGCCGTACAAACTACTTGCTTGCATGTGTACCACGTCGTGTTCATGAAGCGATGGGTGAGGGAGGATCCAAGTTGACCTTTTTGTTGGAAATTTGCGGTTTTTCCGACAGAATAGGAATTTCGACGTTCAACTCACTCTCAAGGAGCTATACCACGGTCATCAGTTACAAATGTATAGACTTCACTGTCTATATCTTTGTTATTAAAATACGTTTTTCAGCACAATTATTTTTTATTTCAAATGAACCACTTGGTTTGAAGGGTTTTTCACGCACTGAGACTTAAAACCTATTCTTTTTTATTTATATGCTATCTTATTTCTAAACATGTGGTAGCCACCTTTCTTAACAAATTTCACATTCGTTCACGTTGGCCGTTATGTGTACAGATATTGTATTGACTGCGTGGATAAAAGCGTGTAGATCGTTCTGATTCCCATCAAAGGGTGGTAATGCGGCTATATATTTCATCAGGCTGAACAGATCCATGTTTGGAGGTTTTTCTTGAGCTTCCAAACTCCAATTGTTCAGGAGATTTATGACTTCTTGAATTTGTCTCATAAACTTATTTGATTGTTTGTGCCAAGTTCCAGTCTCAAAACTCGTTCAGAAATTGTGGCTTGAGTTCAGGAAAAACTAAGTAAGGAGATCAAATTCGATGCCGACAGCGCCAAATACAAATGTATGGACTTCACTGTCTATATCTTCGTTATTAAAATACGTTTTTTAGCACAATTATTTTTTATTTCAAATAAACCACTTGGTTCGAAGATTTTTCACGTACTGAGACTTAAAACCTTTTCTTTCTTATTTATATGCTATCTTATTTCTAAACATGTGGTAGCCACCTTTTGCGGAATGCCGAGAATGTCATAAAACTATAGAGAAAAAATGATACGTATGGTACGCATGTGAGAATTACGTAACTCATCTCGCCGACTACAGACAGCTCCGCGAATAGTTTTACATACACTGGAGCAAGTTACATGTACTTCAAAGTTGCCTCTACAATACGTGAGCGTAGAGCGTGATGAGGGAGCAAACGATATATCTGCCCAACCGGAGGCCAGAGACACTCCGAAATTGACGCTGCAACAACTACGGCAATCCTCACCTCAACTTGTACGGAATGATATCAGGCAATAGATAGCGAGTCGGGCTCAGGAACACGCTCCACCAGGTCCTGCACAGTTGGGGGAAACACCACCTTACCACATTGAGATTACTCCAGCAACTGGCGCTTCGCTCTTTGCTGAATGGCCCTTAACAATCATCCAAGGTTGGAACCTGAAGTAAAGCGGTCGGCTCGGATCCCTTCCAGTGGATACATTTTTGTTTCAGGTCCACACATAACTCGAAACACCTTTGGAGGAAATACTGTCTTGTTATGTTAGTTTCTGTGCGTCTTATTGGTAAAAGAAGCAGCGAAAGGGCACATGAAGTACTTGCGTGGCGTGTAATTTATGCAGTGGCACGCATTTTAACAGGTTTTTTAAGGATCGTTTCGAAGACAGTTTGTTTGAACCCCAGGAATTAATTTGCAGCCAGAAGCAGAGTGTGCAAGAGCCTTTTGATGGGCGACAGCGTTTTTTGGCGTATCAACCATTTGATGTCACCCATATGTGTAATAGGTTCGTGTGGCTTTTCTACGTGGCGGTTGATTTATTAGTTGACCCAACACCTTCCAACCACATGACTGTGAAGTCAACCGAAACGATGCAGTGGTTGTTAGATAAGGTCAACCCAACACATCTTCGCCATCAAGTCTGCGTCTACATGGGTGACCTGTTAATTACGAATACAGTATGCTAGCACATCCAGCTGTTACAAGAAATAGGAGTTTGCTTACGAAAAGCAGGACTTACAATCAATATTGAGAAGATAAAGTCCCTCATGAAAGAGTTAAGATATTTGGGCCGCATCATTGATCCCGACACGATTTACACAAGGTACAAGCCATAACGGCATTCCGCGACCCACTTACATAAATTAATTACGACGTTCCTCAGAATGTTTTTTTGTTACTGTTGCTTGGTGCTAAATTTCTTTTGCAAAAGCAAAAGTTTCTGTTGTCTCAGGGCTTTTCAAGTCTTGAAAGACGCTCGATGCAGCAGATGCACCACTTCTGTACAGCTCCGATGATACAATAACTTTCGCTACAAATTGTGATGCAAGTCAACATGGCGTGGCCGCAGTGCTGATGCAGAAGACTGAAGACGGAGCAGAAGCTCCTTTGGCGTACATATACAAGCTAAACACTGCCCACCGAAACTACACCGTGTCTGAACATGAGTGCCTAGCTGCGTATTAGCTATCAAAAACTTTCGAAGCGCATGAATTTAAGATTATCATAGGTTATGACATATCCGTGTACAAACACTGCCCGTATGCCACTGGTGGCATTTCTACGGACAGAGACGCATGGATACTTTGAGTTCCGAAAGAACTGACTGCCTTCGTAATAAGCGAGCACACGACAATCCGCTTACCAAAAAAAAAAATGACTCATGGAAATCTATTATTTGCCATCAATGACCAAACAAATTGCCGGATGTGGCAGTTCATGTGACGTCTGCAAAATGACAAAGACACCCAACCAAACTGTAGAATGGCCATTCTACTGACATTTTTTGCACGTCTAAAAATGAGTTGTAAAGTATAGGGTTTTGCAAACTCATTTAATCAGCTTTTATACAGGTTTTTAATCAGCTACTTGACTAAAACGAAGTGCGCCATTACACCGCCATTTATTCCACTCAAAAAAACGCGTGTGGGGGCGTAAATCGTTTCGTGTTGAATGCGATACATGCATATGACCATCATAACCAGCGCGATTGAGATCGAAAGTTGTGGGCTATCAACTGTGCGCTTTGTACTGCCCATCATGTTTCTCTGGAATTAGCTCCATATTTCGTGGTAATTGGATCAAACATGGCTATACGCGTGAGTTCCTACGTTTTATTGCGAAAAATGCTATTTTTCAGTGAGCCAGAGTCCGAACTACTACCGCACAAACGAATAGGAATGATACGTAGTCAGGTGACAGACCGTTTTGCTACAGCATCACACACTCATCTGCGGGTCTACAACCTGTGGTCTCGTGAACCTCGTATTAAAGTAGGTGATACAGTCTTTGTCCCTAACTTTGGTCACAGTAATGCTGTGGACCACTACAATACCAAACTCGACTATAAGTTTCTCAAGGCCAACGTGTCTGGTGAACACGGTTACGCATGTTTTGGAATAGTTGGCCCCGGCAACAAATCCTTGGTGATCTATCACAACGAGGACATTGATACCTAAAATAGGATCTCAGGCGGGATTGCTCCTGCATTATTCGTCCTCATGTCTGAGTTTTTATGGCCCGTGGCATGGAAGAAGTATATTTTTTCGCTCAGAAGCGGAAATCTAGCACACAATCCTGTCGATTCCACTAACAGACTTCCACCACTCGAACCAATGAATCTGGTTTGGCAGCTACGTGACTGGTTTTTGAAAGAGGAACCGTTATCGGGTCGACAAGTTCACCAGCGGACCAATAGAAGGAGTCTTGGTTGTGCCCGCTACTCGAACGAGAAAGTTTAAAAAAGCGGTAAAGTCCAAATCGGGAATATTGAGGGAGAGAAAAGTTGATTTAGTCACAGCAGAAAGCATGTAATGTTATTGAGAAAAATAATGATGCGCTTGTCGTGGAATAAATAGTTTCTTCTTGAATATATTGGGTTGCAAGGGGAAAATGGACAGTTTCCAAACGAAGAAAATCAAGACTTTACAGAAGTGCAGAAGTTCATTTCATTACAGACCGAACCAATATAAGAGCAAGCACAGTTTTTCATTTCGGTATGTATGTCAACTCATTAGATATCCATAAGACAGTAATGACGTTTAAGATGCTAATTTACGAGATAATCAAGTATTGTCTCGGTGAAAAAGCCGATGGCTCTGTGGCAGTGGGAAAAACATTGAATCTTTTACTTTTTATATCTTTAATCTTATCAACAACATGAAATGGGATAGAAACAATGAAATCATTGTCTTAAACGACAACACGTCTTAAGAGAGGAAAACATTAATTGACACCAAGGGATGTTTTGAACAGAGAGAGTCAGTTTTCACATCAAGCACTTAGTGAGACTCGATATTTTTGCAGAAATATGCAGTCCTCAAGGGAAATAAGGGCTTCAAATTAGCAGTATAAACTGTACAGGAAGAATCAAACATGAAAAATGGGCCATTTTTGAAAAGAATGAATTTAAAACGGTTAAGAAAATGACATTAACGCACATCTAGTTGAAAATAAAATGAAACAGAATACAAATCAAAAAAGGAAACAGAACAAAATATGAGGAAAAATAAAACTTCAACTACAAAATAGGGACCCTTACACCCGAAAGAGCTTCAACTCATGAGGCAATATGATCAACGGTGCCAAACACCATTAAGATATTTGTGTCAATGACATCAACTTGCAAATAATTACGACATAAAGATAAGCTTAAATTCAAAATTAATGAGAATAAAGTACTGAAGAAAAATGATAAGAAATTTAAAAAAAGAAATTTTGAACCTGCGCCAACATTATGGTTAATAAGAGTATTTACTAAGATATTATCTACTGTGCAGTTTTATTGGTTATGAATTAGTTGCAAAACGGTAGGAAAACGTTAAGCAGAATCAGAAAGCATAAAGTTCATTGGTGGCAGAAGAAAAGTAAGTTAAGCAAATATTCCCGTTAACTTAGCTTGGGATAGACGAAGAACAATGGCTATACTTTATATGTAAAGTAGAAGAAGAGAGAATTGAGTTTTCAGAAAAGTGTGGTAAGAACCAATTTCTTCACTCATTTCTACTTTAGCACAAGAGCAGAGCTTTCAAGACTCAAAGCGAGCTTCAAATGAATCTGTAGATGACCGTAGACAACTTCCTTTTGACAAAAAAGGCCCTATATTTGGGTGCCCATTATTGCCGAAATTTTTTTGACACATCTGAAAAGACGAAGTTATTTCTCCACACCCATTTATTTGAGTAGAAAGGCATTTCTCTCTTTCGGAGGTTGTACCGCACCTGTGCTGCTTCCGCTGCCTTGCTTAAGTAGACAGTTTTCTTATCGCAAACTTTGTTTAACACATCTGCTCGGTCCTTACGTTGAAGTCTCCATTAGAGGGTCACCAACTCTCTCACAAAATTGAGAAAATACGGAGTCAAGCCCATCAAATAATCAGTGTACGTCAAGATCGTTGTACCATTTTTGGTGATTGTTGGCTACATAAGAACACAGCATATGCTTCTCCTGAAATTCCACCACTGAGATCCCAAATAACATGAAGACGTTAAGTTCATGCACCATTTCTGCTGCCTTGACCGATCGTAGTAAAAAAGCCAAACCAAATTGGATATAATAGTCTCAAAAAAGAGTGTGGACGACGCGAAACTAACGAAGATTCTTTTATTACTCGTAACAAAAACAACCCTTTTAATTGCTTTAGCTATAACTCGTTATTGGTTCAAGTTCCGATCTTGACTGACTGTTCCAATCAATTGTTCGTTATCATTGAGCCTATTTTAATTACTGCTTCCCAATACTCGTCAGCAACTTTTCAATTGATTTTTCAATTATCAGAGCAATGCATTTTTAATGTTACGAAATGTTGCAATTGATTTTAGAATCAATTTAATGTATGCAATTTTAATATTGCTCAATTTTGCAATTGCAAGAATGCTGAGATACTTAATTAAACGTGATATTAACTAGGTTGACTGGGAGTTCATTGGAACTTGGGGTCAAATATACAATAAAGGTATTATTTGGTGACGACGGTGTCGATGCAGCAATCATCACATCATTTGATGGAGGTAAATGCATCGATGATGTCACCTGCACGATGACGAAGCCGTATTGTTGCAGCCAAAATACCCATTTTTCCAGGTGGTCTGTTTGGAAGACCAATTTGAAAGATCAAATAGTCTAGCAGCAAGAGTAAGTGCTGGTCAGTCATCATGGTGAATTGCATACCTTCTACGTAAGGGAGCAGTTTTCCCACCCCCACAACTGCTAGACACTCCTTTTCGATGGTGAAGTATTTTTTTTTCTTGCTCAGCAACCGGTTTAGATAGCAGGTTTCTTTCTCACCATTCGGATTATTTTGGCTAATCACCGCACCCACTTCCATATATGACGCAACCTTTTGGAACCTGAACGGAAGGAAAAGAAAAGTAAGAACGAGTGCTTGGGAGAAACGCACTTTAGCCTGATTGAAAGCCCGTTCGCATTCGTGCGTTCAATCATTCCGCATGTTCGTTTTTTAAAGGGCAGTCAAGAGTGCCACTGCAGTTGCGAATCCTCAGATAAGTCACTGGTACCACGACACCATGTTAAAGAACTTCTGAACTCCTTTCATGTCAGTTTTTTCGTCTATAAAGTCGCAACATCACTTTCCGTAGCCTGCGAAACATTTCACAAAGCACCTTCACGTGCTTCTGGGAATCTTGGGTGACAACTTTTTTGTCGTCCAGGTATGTAAATACATACGGCATCAGGCTCAGATCCCAACATTTTATCAATAATTCGTTGCTATTTTGCAGGTGCATTTGATAGTCTAATTGACATTCTATTAAGTTGAGACAGCCTTCTTTGTACTGTGAACGCCCGTGGCACTTCTGCAGAAGTTACCTGCAAATATGCCTACTTAATTTATAATGTTGACAAGTACCTCGGTTTACGCAATTTTTCCAGATTTCCTGATACATACGAGGCTAAATATGCATCTCGTATCGACACCTTGTTCACTTTTCGGAAGTCGGCGCAGAAGCGATAGTTTTGGTCGGTTTATTGACTGAAAGAATCGGCGTCGACCAACCTCTCGATGCTTCAGAGCCGATGTGCTACTAAACAGAGGGGACACTGGATAGTAACGCTACCTCATTTACAGTACCTCAGTGTTGATGACGTGCTTCACCATTGTTGTGCACCCCAACTCGGTACCCATTTGCTGGAATTTCTTATCCAGACGACCACTTCGTGGGTCGAGAGCCAAATCAGCTCCTCTAACTGGCTGTACATTCAACGTCGTTGGCCATTCGGGCATCTTTGTGATCTGAGCTCCTGAGTTCAACCTCCAGGTAACTCAGTTCCTCTCAAGCTCCAACTCCTAATATCGTTCTGGAAGCCTCTGAATCTGTCAATTCCAAAAACATTCAACTCAAAATTTCTACACTATGATGAGGTGAGTGGTCCCTTAAACGTTGTTCCAGCATGAAGTCTTACTAGACTCGACTTTTTTGCTTTGAGCGCTTACCATTTAAGTGTCCGCCTGCTTGCGATAGCTAAGACCGGTGCGAACTTACCTTCAAATGTTTCTTATCCTATTGCTCCAAAGGGCGATGTGCGCTTTCTTCTGGTCCTGCACGGCTGTTACCAAAATCGTACTATGTCTTACACTAAATGAGCACGTGGATCATTTCCTGAACCACTTGCTTCTGTGTTCCAAGCAGTTAAGTAGGGACCCGGCGTATCTCGGTACGTCACTGGGAAACAGATTTGACATTTTGCACTCAAAGCAACTCCTTGTTCCACGGCATTACTGACACCAGTGACCTTTAACCTGACACTTCCAACATATAGCTCCGCTAGCTTCCCGTGCTACTGCTGCGACGGCCAGCTCACACACGTCAAATCTGGATCAAAGAACCAAGAAGACCTCTGGATGGGCCGTGGCACGAAGACCTCTACCGCTACTTTGGCGGATTCGAGCTGTCTGCCATTTCCATTTCCAATCATCGTAGTCAGAGGGGGGGATGCAACAACTCCACCCGTAACTTTCGATAAACTCCATTCCACGTTTCAAGGGTTCCTCGGTTGGGTCGAAACCAAATTAGCGCAGTTCCCTCAAACAAATCGATGGCCAATCGGAGCAGAAGACCTTTTGACATTTTTCGAGCTTCTCGAAGCTTCTCCACCCATTCAAAAAAAGGCTTACAGAGCACGAGACTCCACCCAATAATTTATTTTACCATTTGGTAGCTCCTAGAGTTTCAGTTGCACTGGCCGCGGGACTCTTGATTGTCAAAAAGTCTAGCATCTCCGACACTTCTTCACTTTTTGATGGTTCATCATCCTTAGAATTTTGAGTCGTTGGTACGGTATCGTTGTCCTCCTCTTCAGGGACTACAACGATATTATCAATAGCATTACCAGGTGCTGTCGCAGTACTTCAATGACTGGTTTCTCTGCCCCTTTTCCCGGAGCATATTACTGATCCACTTCAGCGTGAACTCTGGCTTGGCTTGGGCCTTAGCAAACTCGTATAACATGAGATCCTTCCTGAAATCTGCCTCTAGTGCCTTCACTTTTTTCACCGCTGTCGTGATAGCATTGAGGTATTTCCTGTAAGTAAACAGGAAGTATAGCATCTCCTGGAGCTCCTTGCGCATTACCTCGTCAATACCTGCAGGCATGTTGCGTACTTCCAGCACATACGCTAGCTTTTCTTTATAAGGGGGGTCAACCAGGGTCTTGGTGAGCTGCTCCATCTTTCTCCTTAACACAAATGGAAACAAACATAGAGAAAATAAAAACGCGCAGAACGAGGAGTTCTTTTGTTGTTTTATTGTGTATAACTATATGCTTATAACAACAATAAAATTTTTTACTTCTTCTTTCCTCAACTTTCCCGCAATCGGCATACTTATACACGCGCCAAAACAATGAATTTGGCCACTTTCATACCACAAAACAATCATTTGACTTGCAAAACCGACGTATGAGATGTTTGTGTGTGTGTGTGTTTGTGTACATACGATTTGCATTATTAAGGTGTCAATTGACGCGTATTAACATTTGTGTGAATGTATCAAATTTTGAAGAAACTCGTTGCAGCCGGTTTTTTAATTTCAGTTAAAAATGTGCAAAAAATTTGGGTTTTTTTCCTAAATAAAAAATTTTCATCCTTATTTACGGAACACAGTAATCAATTTCAAATCAAAATTTTTTAATACTCCTAGCAATGTTTGTAGAAGCACCATCAAACCTTTTTCTCATGATTACAAACAACATTAAATTAAAAATAAAATACATTAACAGTCATCATGATCTTCAAGGTCATTTCTGTCATTCACCATATCTCACGAACCAGATATAATATTTGGATCATTGAGTTGTCAATAGACGTGTTTTAACATTTTTGTGATTGATTAACATTATAGAAAAATTGTTTCAGCACACCATCAAACTTTTTCTCATGATTACGAAAAAAAATTAAATAAAAAATCATTAACAGTCATCATGACCTTCAAGGTCATTTCTGTTATTCACTATATCTCACCAACCAGATAAATTATTTGCATCATTAAGGTGTCAATAGACGTGAATTAACACTTCTGTGATGTTTATAGTATTAGAGAAAAATTAATTCAGCCGCTTTTTAATTGAATAAAAGAAAATGCGAAAAAAAGTTTCTAGCCTGATTTGCACAGCACAGTTTGAAATGTTTATCAAATTTGAACATTCTTATCAGTTTTTGAAGAGCAACCAGCAAAATAATTTTCCATTATTATGGAAAAACTAAATTAAAAATTAAAAATCGTTCAAAATTATCACACGAATGATATTACTTTATATCTTTTATTCTAAGGAAATTGTTGTAAACTTAATCAAGGTTTTAAAATATTTCCTTAATTTGAGCAGATTTTTAATAGTTTTACAGTCTTTTCATTTAAAAAAAACTGCTTAAATTTTGAAAACCATCAAAATTTCAATCAAACTTGCATTTGTGGTGATCAACGCTTTGAATGGTAAAATGTTTTATAGTCAATACTTTCCAAGATCATTTGCTTTAAAAAGCTTTCATCTAATAAAAAATTGTAGTTTTTAGTAGATTCATTCTTTAGTAATCGTAACATTTCAATTACTTTCTCCATCATCATTTGTGATGCATTGTACTTTTTACATGCAATTGAACCTATTTTTGACTGCATATTCAAAATTTACCAATAGAATGAATAAAGTGATTATTAATCTCATTGATGTAAAATCGTGAAAAAATATAAATTCAGTGATTATGCTGAAGTCATGGCAATTTCGATCGCAACTTTTCAAAATGGTCATCACGCGACAAAATTTTTGCATTGAAAGTAATAACAAAAACTGCATTCATTTTTGCTAGCGCTCTTTCGTCCTTCAAGCATTGATGTGAAAATAACAAATAACGTAGAAGAAGTCCCCACCGATTGATTGATCAAATCAATCCACCCGCATCCAGCAAATCAATAGATACTCCCGTAGATTATATGATTAATATTAACTCATTCTAATCATACATCTTGAGAGTCTTCATTGATTTCTGATTGAAGGGTGACAGAAACAGATCAATTTGTCGTGCAAGGTTAGCTGAGCTCTTCGTGCCTTTAACGCTTTTCAGCACTCCTACAGTCTGAAATAAAATTTGAAATCCTATGATTGTCAACGTAATTAAAGTTACATGGACAAATGAAAACTAATTTCAATTACACATTGCAGAGACTATCAAAAATATAAGTTTTACTCAGGTGTATAAATTAATTTCCCGTACACAGAGTTTTACAAAAAAGAGAAATTTATTTCGTGCTTCTCTTTTGGACTACAATTTAAAATTGACTTAATTTCTGAACTAAAGCTAATATTCACCTCCATGGGACAACGTGATGCATTCGGCAGAAAACGACGGAAGTTTTCATCGAGGTCTAGAGGTTTCAAATAGAAGCGAGTGCAGGAAGTTTGGAATTGTAGAGTGCGGTGTTAACTCTTTTCCTCATAAGTTGATTGTCTTCATTCAACTAGAAATATGGGATGATGTAGATGCTACCGTATTGATGAATTCTAAGTGGGATCTGTGCCATCTCGACATCCTGGACCTTTGAGTTTGTTTCTATCGTAGATATTGCATCTATCTCTAGTTTCGCGTTTTGCTTGTTTTTACAGCAGCAGTATTTTTTTATAAATAGCATCAAAAATAGAATGGCAAATATTCTAAAATTAATCCATTGATTTACAGTTTTGTCTGTGTTCATCAGGTTTATTTGCATCGTGTTGTGTATGTGCAGCTCTTTCAATAACTCAAGGGAAAATACTTCTTCAACTTTATCTCTTACAGCTTCTAATTGCATAAATGATGGTAGCAATTCTACTTGGGACACCTCTGTTGTTTCATATTTTTGACCATTGACTACTACTGTAGAGTTTTTCAATTTTATCAGATAGTTCCCTTTTTATGCTGTGCTGCACCATTAATGAGAATGTCTTCGATGAATTCGCTAAACAGTAGTACTCCTGGAGAGACTTCTCCCACGGATTGAAGGTTAAGCATTAATTCTAGTACAAATTGCAGTTCTACTTCTTAACAATTTAGGTATACATTGGGAGTTAGATTTGTCTATAATTTTCTTACTTTTACAAATAGATAATTCATTTCAAGCGAATTAAAATTGATTCACTGTTTGCAAATTGAATGCAGCTCTTGTCAACATTGCTTCCTGTATTTCCGATTTTGAAAGATAGTTGCAGTTTATTATGTTTGCATATGGATTCTGCAATGTTTATAAGCTCTTCTTTAACGGTTCAAACCTCATACTAAGTGCTTAGTGCGGAAGTATTTACAAACAAGCCGCGGGATGCAACACGTGCAGTTTACACGGTCAACTTCCCAGTAATACGAGTACATATGTTAATATTAAAAATATTAAACACAATAATAGTTATGAAAATAATACACCTTTGAGTAATAATAATGATAGTTACTCATAACAGTAATTGGAATGATTTACTATTAATCGTATCATCTACGGGAGCGTCTATTGATAACGTAAGAATTTTTGTGGTTATAAGCGCTTTTTCTACGTTATTTGTTATTTTCATATCGATGCTTCAAGGACAAAATAGCAAAATAGATGCAGTTTCTGTTTTAGTGGTGTGATGGATAGATGGATTTTGCATAGTTGCGTTCAAAATTTTCATGACTTCCGTATAATTACTGCATTTGTATTTTGTTACGACTTCACATCAATGAGACTAATAATTATTTCTTTCATTCAGTTGGTGTTGAAAAACATTAAAACGCAGTCAATAATCGATTTAATTGCATGTAAAAACAAAAAGTATTACAAACAATGATGGAGAAAGTACTTGAAATCGTCAAACACTTGAAAGCATTAAAAACTACAATTTTTTGCTCTATGTTAGATTTTTAAGGGGGGAAGTACCTTTAGACACTTTAAAAAATCGAATTTTTTAATTGTTTTAATCGATAGATATATCGCCTAAGAGTATCATGTCAAATTTCAAAAGCTAATTCTCAAAACTGTTGAAGAGATGCATCCTGGAAGTGCCTGGCGTCAAGCTTTTTTCTCTTGACCACAAACTTTTAACGGCCTTTTCTCGAAACCATATTTTTTCAAATTGTGTAAGTGATAATAAAAAAACTAGTGAATCGATTTTCATCATCTAGCATTCATTTTAAAGAGAATAGAAAACTGTTCTATATAGACTAAAAATTGAAAAAACAAATTATTTTGGGACTATTTTTGACTGGAAGTACAACGGAATTTTTTCGTCCAAATCGTATTATTTTTTTGAGCCTGTTTTGAAGGGTTATTTTTTGAATTTCGCAAATATTCCAGTCTACCTATTAAAAAACCCTCTCGAGTAAGAAAATGTTTCGCTTATTGATTTCAGATGAAAATTTCAGCCAGCATCGCTTACGTAATGTACGACGTCGGCGACGACATGGCTTCCAAGATCCTTGAACAATTTGTTAATTTTCACCTTTCACTTTTGTAGAATATGTTTTTTTTAACCTCAAACATCGCCTAAAATAAATATTATACTGATTTAATAAGAACTGTCGTCATTTCCTCACAAATCAGTTGCAAAAAACCCCATTTTTGGCCTCTAAAGGTACTTCCCCCTTAAAGGAAATGATCTCGCGAAGTATTGACTACGAAACATTTTACCATTCAAACCGTTTTTTTTGGGTCCAAAATTTAAGCACTTTTCTTTAATTACATACTGTGAAAACTATTCAAAATCCACTCAAATAATGCAAATTTTAACAAGCTTTAATATTTGGTCAATCAATCGTATGAACCCTTTTAACATGGTGAATTTGAATGTTTTTATTTGTTATTAACTTCCCAGTATATGGGAAGTTCTTGTAATCGCCTCGAAAATCGAAATTGAAATTTTCAACTTTTCTTTACGTTTTGAGGTCTATAGAGTATATATAAAGTGTTTTTAGAAAGGGAGATGTATGTGTGTGTGTGTGTGTGTGTGTACGTACGTACGTACGTACGTACGTTCGTGGACACTTTTTTCTACGAGCATAACTCACGTAAACAAAGTCGTATCAACTTCGTTAAGGTGTCAATCGAAGCGTCTTTGCAATCTTAAGAGCTGATTAGTTTTTGGGATACTTCGTTCGGGGGGGTTTGCTGTTTTGACCCTTTGAAGGTCATTTCTGTCATGCGTTATATCTCGCCAACCAAACATGCGATTTGCATCTTAGAGGTGTCAATCGACGCGTATTAACATTTGTGTGAATCTGTCAAATTTTTAAAAAAATCGTTGCAACCGTTTTTTAATTTAAGAAAAAAAAGTGCAAAAAATTAGGGTTTTTTTCATAAACAATAAATTTTTAACCTGATTTGCGTCAATAAGTAGACAATGTTTATAAAATTTATATACTCCAAACAATGCTTGTAAAAACAACATCAAAACATTTTGTCATGATTACGTAAAAAATTCAATTAAAAATAAAAAACTATTAAAAGTCATCATGATTTTCAAGGTCATTTTTATCATTCTCTATATCTCACGAACCAGATATAATATTTGCATCAGTAAGGTGTCAGTTGACGTGTATTAATATCTTTGTGAAGTTTATACATTATAAAAACTCGTTTCAGCTTTTTTTTAATTTAATAGAAGAAAATGCAAAAAATTATAGTTTTTTTCATAAAAAATATTTTTTTACCTGATTTGCACAGCACAGTAATAAATGTTTATAAAATGTATACATTCTTATCAGGTTTTGAAGAGAAACCGGCAAAATTTTCTTCCTTGATTATAAAAAAAAATAAATGAAAAATAAAAAATCATTCAAAGTTACCATTTAAAGAGGGTTCATACGAATGCTTTTACTTTATTTTTTTTTATTCTAAAAATTTTTTGTAAATTCAATCAAAGTTTTCAAATATTTGCATAATTTGAGCAGATTTTACATAGTTTTTATAGTCTTTTATTTAAAAAAAATGCTTAAATTATTAAAACCAACAAAAATTTTCAAGACCAAAAAGGCCCCCACCGATTGATCCGCGTGAATATTCAATCTGTCCTCATCGACCAAAAACCTTACGTAATCAATGGACCCTCCCGTAGACGATATGATTCTTATTAACTCATTCCTGTTACTGCTATGAATACCTCTCATTGTTGTAATGTTGTTGATGTTTATGTAGATATTACTGGGAAGTTGACCGTGTGGACCTCAAGGGTCGCACCTCGCGGCTTGTTTAATTTTTTTTTTGTAATCGTGGAGAAAAGTTTTGTTGGATGCTGGTTTTATAAACATTGATTACTTTGGTATGCAAATTAGGTTCAAAATTTATTGGGATTTTTGGGATGGCGTTCGTACTTATTCTCCTTGCATTTCGAAGAGTGTATGATAATTTCCTAGAGTTTGCTGCAATTTCGAATAATGTTTTTGCTCCCGTTTGTTTTAGATGTTTCTAGCTTCTCTTTGCGTAGACCTCATTCGATAGTTTTTGAAGTAAAACCGGTAAATCTGTTGAATCAGCTCCGAAACACTTTCTTCAGTCTTGATTTCTTTTATAACTTCCGGACTCAAGTATCTTTTAAAGATTCCTGTGAGGTTTTGCCTGTTGTATTCTGGTTTAGTGAAGGTATTCTTATAATAATTCGGGAAAGGCTTGTCAAAAAGGTAATCAGTTTGTTTACCAATTTTTAAAAAGATTTGAATTCTAAGAGCGTTGATGGGAGTTTCCACGTGCGAGGAACTATCATCGGTATGTAAGCTCCATGTCTAGGAATTGACATTTGTTTCCTGGCTTATACTGTAGTTTGTCATACTCTTCTAGTATGACCTTCCACCGCTTCATCATGACGTTTGTATTTTTGTTGCCGAGCGCATACGTAAGTTGCTGGTGATCAGTATAAATTGAATTCTTTCTTGATCCGTAAAGAAAATTTCTTAGGGACTTTAGAGCGTAAATTATGGCCAACATTTCCTTTTTATTGACGCCGTAGTTCTCTTCAGTGGAACTAATCGTTCGAGACAGGAATTCTACGTCAGTTTTTAAAATACATATTTGTCCTTTTGGAGTTTAAAGTTGGCGTCTTCCAAGATTTTGAAGATTATGGCTGCTGACAGAGTGCGAGAAGCCGGGCCGAGATGAAAGCTGGTCAGTGCGAGAGCTCGCGCGAGAAAACTACGCACATATATTTTTATACAAAGTCGCGCGATCGTGTCATAGTAGAAGCAAAGCGGAACCGAAAGCAAAGCTGGTTTCAAAGCGCAAAGCGAGAAAGCTGGCTGTGCAGTGTTTTCTCGCGTATGTTCATAGTTTCATGTAGTGTTGAAATGCATATCCACGTGGAAACATTAATTAGTGAAGTTTTTTCTCGTCTGGCGCTGTGGGACCTGAAAAATAAAAGTTACCACAACAGAATTTTGGTCGGAAAATTATGGATGTGTGTGTTAAAGGAAATGAAAAGACCAAGAAAGTTTCAATACTATTTATTGTTAGTGCAATTTATTACGACATACAAAATCTCAAAATGTATCTCTTATCAAGCGGCCAGTTTTAAAGGTCGCCTTATTGGAGACTTTTGATTTCTTGTTCTTTTTTATCATCTGTTCAAACTCTTCTGCTTCTCTTAATATTTTATCAACTCCCTCACGATCGTCAATAGCGTTGTGGAGCACGCAAATACTTTTGATTATTATTTCAGCCAAAGAAGGATGAGTTTCAATTGGCTTCCATAGTATACGCCACTTTGCGTTGATAATGCCAAATGCACATTCTATGCACTTTCTAGCTCGGGAGAGCCGAGCATTAAAATATGCATTGTTTGCATTACAATCTCTGCGAGCATATGGCCTGAGCAGGGACTGCGAAAGATGATATGCTTCATCTCCAAGAAACACATGAAGCATTACAATATTTGTTCCAGGTATACTAACGTCATGTGGAAGTTTCAAGTCATGGGTGCTTAAAAGCTGAAATATTTGGGATGAAGCAAATGTTCCCCCGTCACTTTGTTTACCATAACCACCAACTTCAATTGCTATAAACTTGCAATTCACATCAGCTACTCCTTGAAGAACTATAGAGAAAAACTTTTTATAATTATGGAACATTGATCCCGATTGCGCTGGAAACTTGATCCGAATATGCTTTCCATCAATAGCACCAACGCGATTCGGGAAATTCCATAATTTCCAATAATCTCCCGCAATGGTTTTAAATGAACACCCTGTTGGTGGAGGCATGTGAACTGGTTGCAGTTCCTCCCACAGTACCCCACATGTTTGTTTAACAATGGCTCCAACTGTTGTTCTACCCATCCTGAATGAAAATCCTAGGCTAGTGAAAGACGCTCTAGTTGCGAGATACCTATAAATGTTTACTAACTTTTAAAATCATACATTTTGGGATATATATATCAATTAAAATTTTAATGAAAATCTGAAGATGGGGAATTGTTCCTTTATATATTATTATCTTTTATTTTTTAGAGGAAGACTTGAAAAGAAAGTGGAAATATCTTCGAGATCAATTTAGGAGTGAATTGAAAAAAATTCCTATCGGAAAATCAGGTGACGCGGGTGTATCAGAGGCAAAATGTGATTCATATGGTAGTTGGCCATATTTCAAGCTATTAGTGTTTTTGAAGGACCAAATAAAATGTCGTACATTCAGCGGCAATTTGAAAGCTAAGAAAAATACAGAGGACCTACCGGATGAAGATAATTTAAATGAGAATCTTCAAAAAGAAAAGAGTTTTGAAACAAATTATGAAACGTTGAATTGGTTTGCAGAAACTGAAGAACAATTCGACAGTTTTGAAGTAAAAACTCAAACCCCAGCGAAAACTGCTAATAGTAAAAATGCTAACAACAGTGCTGAAATAATCTGCATTGAAAAGCGAAAATTGGAATTATTAGAGAAAAAAATTATGCGAAAAAATGAGAGGGATGAAGATGAATCATTTTTTGATAGTTTACTGCCACACATTCGAAAGCTGGAACCATCTCAGAAATTTTTGTACAGAATGGATATACAAAATATAATATACAAATATGTATATAACACCCCGCAACAATCTGCACGCTCTACTCCGGTTCAACAGTTTCGTGCTATCATCCGCACTATTACTGCTACACCGACTTCCAACGATTCAACGCAGTACTCAGATAACTCTTATTCATTGGATCCGACTTCAGCTACAAATACAATAATACAATATACTCCCGTGCAAGTTGACAATTTTTCATCAACCACAAATAATTTCTAGCTTTGTTTTTGAAAAATGTTTCTTCTTTGTTATTGAATAAAAAGTTTTTTTTGAAATTACGATATGGTTTTCTTACCTGAGAGTTACAATAAGTTGTTCACAAGGTAATATAGGACCTTTAATGAAATTGGTCCAATTTTTGATGAGTTTTAATTCAATTTTGCTCAAAATATAATCGAATGTATCGATTGACATTCGTGTGTACTCATAAAACTTATCGGGATAATTACTTAATTCACCGTATAAGTGATGAAATTCACCATATTCCTTTCTTTTGTGATTTAGTGGATGCGCTCCAAATGATTTTTCTTTTGTAAAAAAATAACTGTACGTATTTAGCGATAGAAAGAATTCCTCGTCGGACGAATCCATGACTTCACTACGAATGCACTACTGAATGAAACACGCTTCTCGTATTCACTCAGGCATCTTCTCGCATTGCTTATCGCATGAATAAGCTCTGCTTTGATCTACGCTCCGCTTCTCGCGCGTACTCTGCCAGCAGCCTATATCTGTATTTTCTAATAGCTCACCCTTGGTTTTTCTGAAAATTATGATGTCTTTGATGTACGGTTGATATCTCCTTGCAAAGTGGTCTCGTACCACATCATCGATTGCTCGTTGGAATGTGATTGGTCCGTTTTTAAAACCAAAAGCAACATGGAAAAACTCGAATCTAGCGTTAATTACTATAGGCTGCTTTGTCGGTATTAGAGGGTTTCGTTTTAATTTGATGGAAACTGCTTTTCAATCTTTTAGCATGAAATATTTCTTTTTACCTAAACTAGCGAAGATATCACTTATTTCGGGTATCAAGTACCTATCGAGAATGGTGACTGCATTCAATTTCCGATATTCTATAACTAAACGATATTTTGTCACCTGAAGCACCAATTTTTTGATAGTACTCATATGGGAGTATTTTACTGCAATCTACAAGTTTTATAATATCGTATCTAAAGAGGTTGCATATCTCATTGTCAACAACAGCTTTAAGTGTCATTGGGTAAGAATAAGACTTTTAGTAAACTGACCCATCTTCAAGAGTACGAATTTTGGCTTCGACTCTCGTGGTGTACGGTTGGCTTTTGACTGGCTCTCTTAAGAGTTTGGGGTATCACTGTAGAACCGCGAAAAGTTTAAACATTTCATCAGTTTAGTGATCTGTTCAGATGTTGATATTATAAACGGACGTTGCTTGATTGGGATACGAACAAAGTCCTGGATAGTTCTGTGGTCCTTGGCGGTATGTATAAAAACGTTCAAATCCTTGAAGCTCTCATTTTGCAGAATACCATGAAACGATTTTAAATCCGCCAAAATGAAATAAAAACAATTTAGGTAAAGAGTATCCAAAGAGAGTGATCAATGCATGTTGTGTTATTTTTGTGTTACCGCCTATTGTGTTGGCAATATAAGGTTTCTCATTCGGGATATGCGTGTTAACCAGATTCGCTAGGATATAGTTTTTATTCAACCTCGTGTCGATTAAAAACTTTAAGATGTTTCTGTTATTTGCCTTGTGCTTGAAATATGGGAGCAAAGAACCCGTTATCCTAAAAAATGAATATCTTGTGATTCGAAGTAATCGTCAGTTTTTACTGACAGGTCAGCATCGAGATCTGGGGAATATAAATATGCCTCGCCGATTGGCTCCGAACCAAGCGTGTGATCAATGTTTTGCTTAGGATAACGACCTTCTTCATTTGTAGCTCGGTCCGGATGAGGTGTTTCAATTACATCGTTTTGGGTCTGGACGAACTATGTCCGTTGTTATTTGGGCGGGCGATAAGTAACTTGCGGATCCGCTCTTTTGAAAGCAAACTGCTATCTAGGTTGCACTTGATTTTAGTAGTTTACGTTCATTGAACGAATAAACTAGTCTACCTCCATAGACTTAGGCCTGGGCATGGGTCTCAGAGGCAAATAGTACATATTTTGAAGGTGTCAAGTTCTGTTCTGATGCCAGAAATTTGGAGCATTGTAGCGATAGCTAAGTTTTGTAAGTAAATTTGCTGGATAATCCAATTCTTGCAAAAAAAAAACGTCTTTGTCTGCGGCGATAGGAATCAGTTGCAGATTTCTTTGTCTTGGAGGGACTAGAGGTCCTGATATATTTGGCATTCTGGGTGCGTTGCTATTAATTTTTTATGCACGCTGTGTCCTGTACTTAATATGTTCAAGCTTAAAACACAACATTAGAGCTTTTTATCACATTAGAGCTTTTCATCTCACAAAAGTATCCAAAGTCTTATCACAATAGGTACGCTTCATTCACCTGGCTGCCCATAAAAATCCTGAAGACTTTCCCGGCATCTGGTAAGCGGTCCATTTCTGCTAAATTACCCTGTTGATTGTAATGTATACTTTGATCACCGCTTTGATTGAGGTTTGCGCCAGGATTCAAAATTTGATTAATGGTAATCCGGCATTCTCTTTAAAGTGAACCCGTAACCAAAAATTCTATGTGCACTTGCAAACTTGCTTAAAGCTCTGCCTGTTCAGCGATAGCATTTGGAGGACTTCCTACACTGGTTGTGGTACTCGGAGCACTTTCGGTAACTCCAAACCTTGGTGGATGGATAAATCTCTTATTGTTTCAATGCATTACGATAATATGACAAATAGTTAAAAATTCATTTTGAAGAAAAACCTGCGAAATCAATGAATGATGTATTGGTAAAATTTAGAGAGTTTTCTTCCAATAATTTCTTATATATTTTTGGTTATTTAAAATTGCTCAACTTAATTTTTCTTCACTTCAATAAGCATCAACCTCTTTTAATTCTAAATCCTAACTATTTCACTACTAAAGGAGTCTTTTAGGCTACGATCTTCAAAACAAAATATATTTAAATTTTTTTTTTCAATAGAAAGAAAAGAGAAATAATTTTATACATATTTGATTTGTCGCTTTGGCTTTACAAAAATATTTTTTAAGGGTCTACATTGGTTTTTATCCATAACAATTTTAAAAATGAAAAAATGCCGGCGTATATGAATTCAGATGACTGAATCAACTGGGAAAAAAACAAACGCCAAATTCATCCTTGTTTAAGTGCCAATGGCCGGCAAAGGAATGATTCTTATTCATTAAAAAGTAGCAAAATGGCGTCCATTCTTTAAAAAAACAATTTTTGAGTCTGGAAAATTTAGTGAAAATCGGAACATTTGATAGCATTAATAATGATTTCGCTACCGGCTATATATATGTGTAAAACAACATACTTAGAACATCAGAATGATCACTTGAGAATTCATAACTTCCCAGTTCCCTATGGGAAGTCATTGTAATGGGGTCAATTTTACGAGTCCCAAATTTTGACAAATCTCCACGTTTTAAGGTCTCTAGAATCCAAATCCATCGTTTTTATAGAGATATCTGTGTGTGTGTATTTACGTATGTGCGTTCGGAACTATTTGTCGTCTCGATTATCTCAAAAACCAAAGCTCGAATTGAGGTGGGAATGGTTGTATTCGACGCGTAGCTACATAACTTAGAACTGAAGGACTTTTCAGCAAAATCGGTCAAGCCGTTTCTTATTGAAGATGAAAAAACTGAAAAAAGACAAAAAATTGCTTAACTTGGAAACTGTTGAAACGCACCATTAATTCGTGCAGATCCCAAATATATTCATAGTCATATTATTATTATTGTGTGTTTTAGAGAAAAAATTTGACCAAAGTTGTAAAAAATATTATTTAAAACAAATCAAGAATCATTTATAGAATTCTTAACTTATATTATGAGGTTTAGGATGTAAGTCGCTGATGCAGTTAATAATTGGATATTGTTATAAATAATTTAATATTGTTAATAACAATCAAATTTTATTTGTTGTAAATTGATATATTGTAAATATAAAGTCAATTATAATTATTCGATAACGATCAAACATTCTTAATAACGAATAATTTTTATTAATAATAATTAAAAACCCTCAATAATGGTTGCGAATTTCGGGTCCGAGTTGGATGACGAGGTGGAACACGAGGGAGAGGGCGAGGAAGATGATGAGGACAAGGTTTCCGAGGTTTTGGTAGAGGACGACCAGATGATGGTGGCGTCTTCCTCTACCAAAGCTTTTATGGCTTAATAAAAAAATTCATAAAAATAATGAAATAATTATAATAATTTGGAATAATAATTATTTATAATATTAATAATTATCAATCATAGTAATTGTTGTAATATTTAAATTTCGCATCTTTTGCTCAATTGACTTGCACTGTCTTGTGTGTGAAGTTTATCTTCTCTCACTCCATCTTGTCACTCTAATCCGTGAACATTACTAGCCGCCGGTATATTGTAACGTGAACTTGAAAAAGTTTTTGCTATCTTCGTTATATAAACTATGTGTTTTCATTAAATATCAACAGGTTATGCGCCCAGTGTGTCCGATTAGTTAAAATCAGTGAACAAAAGTTACTAAACTCAGTTTTATATACGTCTGCACGTCCGCACTTAACCTCAACCGCAACGTGCTCAGTTTCAAGAAGAAATTTAAGTTGTTCTCCGATATACAACTAACATGTCATCGTCAAATAACTCATTGGCATTAATAGAAAAATCCACAGGCCGTGATAACTGCGCAACGTGATTTGCAGTCAAAACGTACCTAGAACACGAAGAACTATGGGACTGTGTCGAACCTACTAATCCGACCAAAAAAATTGACAAAAAACGTGACACCAAGGCTAGATCAAAATTAATTCTTCTTGTGGATCCTGTGAATTATATTCATATTTAAGAATCAAGCACTGCAAAGAAGGTTTGGAATAACTTATCCCGTGCTTTTGATGACTCTGAAATAACACGCCGAGTTGGTCTACTGCGAAACTTATGCAATACTACACTAGCAGGATGTTCAAATGTGGAGGAATACGTTATTAAAATTATGTCAACAGCACATAAATTGAGAAACATTGGCTTTCATGTAGACGACGAATGGCTTAGTACACTTCTATTGCCCGGCCTTCCAGAGAGTTACAAGCCAATGATAATAGCAATTGAAAGTTCAGGTATGAAGATTAGCTCCGACTCAATAAAATCTAAAATTCTACAAGATGTCAAACAAACTGAAAGCAATTCAACTGCTTTTGCTTCAAGTCAAAGCTTCATAATAAAAACAATAGTTTTTCAAAAGGCCCCCGTTGTTATACTTGCAACAAATATGGTCATAAAAGTCCTGACTGTAAATCAAAACCCAACAAGGATCAGAAGAATAAAGAAAGTAAACAGAACCAATCATCCTATGCAGCTGTATTTATTGATTCTTCTGGTTACTCTGATGACTGTTATGTTGATTCCGGTGCCTCAGTACATATGACCAAACATAGGAATTTGTTTATAGAAGAAACAAATGCAGATATAAAAACTATTAAAGTTGCAAATAACAAATTATTACCCGTTCAAAGCTCCGGAAAAATAAGCTTATGTGTTCATAATGAGAAAGGTCAACAAAACGAAATATTGTTTACAAATGTGCTCTATGTGCCTGAACTAGCTACAAAACTGCTGTCAGTTAGTCAAATAATAAGAATGGTGGCCAAGTGAAGTTTAGTAAAAATGGTTGTATTATACTAAACCAAAACAGTGTCATAGTAGCAACAGCAAGCTTGATAAATAATATGTATTGCTTGAACATGCCTGCAGCACATGAATGCATAACAGATGTTATCGAGCAAGATATATCCCTGTGGCACCAAAGGATGGGTCATTTAAATTTTCAAAGCTTGAATAAATTGACTGAGAATACTGCTGACTTAAATCTTGGTATACGAGTAAGTAATATGAAATGTATAACGTGTCAGCAAGGAAAATAAACACGTTAACCATTCAAAAGTCAAGAGTCTCAGAGCTAAGACCTGCTTGAAATAATTCACTCCGATATTTGTGGACCAATGGAAACTCAGTCATTCGGCAAAGCTAGATATTTTGTGACATTTCTAGATGATTGCTCAAAGAAGATATTTGTATATGTATGTAATGCATAGCAAATCAGAAGTCCTAGAAAAATTTATTGAATTTAAAAGGTCATTTGAGAATCAGTTAAACCGTACAATTAAAACTCTCAGAACTGACAATGGACTTGAATATGTAAACAGAAATTTTTCAAACTTTCTCAAAGATGCTGGAACCATACATCAGACGACCACACTTTACACTCCAGAACAAAATTGCACAGCGGAACGAATGAATAGAACCTTGGTAGAAAGAGCAAAATGCATAATGTTGAATGCCAACCTACCTAAAATTTATTGGGCTGAAGCAATCCACACGGCTGCTTACATTATAAACCACTCTCCGACTAAATCTCTGCGCCATAAAACACCAGAAGAGATATGGACTGAACAAAAACCTAATGTCAGCCAAATGAGAACATTTGGTTGTGAAGCAATGGTCCATTTACCAAAAGAGAAAAGAAAGGAATTGGATTCAAAATCACAAAAAATTGTTTATATTGGATACTGGGAAAACACAAAAGGGTATCGATTTTTATTACCTAACTCAAGAATAGGCAAAAAAAGTAGAGATGCAATATTTCTAGAGTCAACTGTCAGGAGAGATTATGTGCCCATTGAATTAACTAAAAATGAATGCAGTATTCAAAATAAGGACTTTGAAGAAATTTCAAGCGACGACTCATTTAATACTGTAACTGAAAGTAAATCACAGTCAGACAGTGAGTACTTCCCCGATGAAAACATAGAATCTTCACCAGAAAGAAATATTTCAGTCAGAACACGAAGACAAGTTCTAAATTCTCAGAAACAAGAAGAAAACTCTTACCTGTGTTTTGATGAACAATTATTAAATTATGAAGTTCCTGACAACTTTGAAAAAGCAATGAAGTCTGTTGATGCTTTAAAATGGATAAAATCAATAAAAGAAGAACTTGATGCTCATCAAGAAAATGAAACATGGACATTAGTTGATGTAAATGGGTATTTCGTATCAAAGACGAATCTTCAGGAGCACGATACAAGCCTCGGCTTTGTGCGAAAGGATACTCACAAACCAAAGGCATTGACTATCAAGAAACATATGCACCCACTGTCAGGTATGATTCTTTCCGCCTATTACTCTCAGAAGCTGCCCAACATAACCTTCAGATAATACAATTAGACATAAAAACAGCTTGGTGAGCTTGTAGAGAACATATACATGACTATACCTGAAGGCTTAACCGCCAAGACTAATAAGGTATGTAAGCTCAATAAACCATTATATGGCTTAAAACAATTTCACAGAAGCTGGAACTCTAAATTTGATTCAGTTTTAAAGAAGCTCGGGCTAGTTAATAGTAAAGCTGATCAGTGTGTGTATGTAGGCACTATTAATGGAGAAAAATGTTATTTATGTTTATATGTCGACAATGGACTGATATTCTCTAAAAATAGGTCCACCATAAAGGAGTTAATTAACGACTTACAGTCAATATGTGAAGTAAAAACTTTTCCACTCAGAAATTTTGTTGGAATGGAAATAATAAAATTTGACAATTATATATTCATACATCAATCAAGATATATTGAAAAACTATTAAATAATTTTAATTTGAATAATTCTAAACCAAACAGCATTCCAGTTGATCCACATACAATATTGGAAAAAGGAGAAGGTGAAACCGAAAAAAAAATTCCATATCGGGAAGCCGTTGGACCATTAATGCACCTTGCTGCAGTAAGCCGTCCTAATATTTCTTTCGCTGTAAGCCTGGCGAGTCGATTTTTAAATTCCCACAATGAAATTCTTCGGAATGCTGTGAAGAAAATTTTCAAGTATCTAAAGGAAACAAAAGAGTTTGGCCTTTACTACACACAATCATCTGAGCTCAATGTTGTAAAAGGGTATAGTGATGCAGACTTTGCTAATGATCCTAACACAAGACGTTCAGTCACTGGATACGCTTTTATTAAAAATCGAGGAGCAGTAACATGGGCCTTTCAGAGATAACAGACAGTGGCCCTATCAACCACTGAAGCAGAATTCATGGCAGCCTGTGCTGCTACAAAAGAAGTAATATGGAATAAACAGTTACTATCTGATATCGGTGAATTTAATCAAAAGTCTGTGTGTTTAAATTTAGTCAATCTGTGCTATCAGTATAATCAAAAACACTAGCTTTCACAAACGATGCAAACATATAGACATTAAGTTTCATTTTATTAAAAAAAAATACAATGATAAAATTATTGAATTAAACTTTGTGTCGAGTGATGAACAATATGCTGATATTTTTACCAAACCTCTGTGTAAAATTAAGTTTTGTTATTTAAGAGACAAAATTGGACTTAAATCTAGCAACGTAGTTACTAGCAGTTAGTTATTGCTTCAGGATTTTGTTTTGTCAAAGTTTAAAATTAAACATTCTTTAATGAAGATTTAAATTTAGGAGGAGTGTTGTAATATTTAAATATCGCGCCTTTTGCTCAATTGACTTGCGCTGGCTTGTGTGTCAAGTTTATCTTCTCTCACTCTATCTTGTCACTCTACTCCGTGAACATAACTAGCCACCGGTATATTGTAACGTGAACTTAATAAAGTCTTTGCTATCTTCGATACATAAGCTACGTGTTTTCATTAAATATCAGCGATCATCAAAAAAGAAGATATCGATCAAGTCCTCGAAGTTATAAATAAGAGTCACCCCGCAATCGAGTTCACAATCGAATGGGAAAGGGACCTTCTGGACCTTTCGATCAAAAACAATAACGGCAGTTTTGAGTTTGAAATATACCGCAAGCCAACTACAACACAAAAAAAACTCGAATCATACGTTTGGACAAAAATGGGAGCCTACAACCACATGGTGCACCAATTGATCACATATCAGAAAATATAACAGAAAAAGGATATACCAAAGAACGGGAATTCATTATGGACACAGCCGTAAAAAACGGATATAGTTTGCAGCACATAGAAAAATTTATCAGGAAAAACATGCCAGCAAAGTTGAGGGAAACATACGACACTATTAACGCAATCCAGTGAAAACATGCTAAGACGGATAAGCATTCCCAACTCCTACATGTTCTAAAAAATTAAAAACTCATTAAATAAGTTTGGATTGCAAGCAGTCGGAGCAAGCAGCAACACCTCCGTCAGGAAGTTTTTAAGGCAGCGTGAAGAACCCACTAAAACTTACAGAGAAAAGCGGAATATATCGTGTTATATGTAATGATTGTGACAAAATTCATATAGGGCAAACAAAATGATTAAACACGACGCGATTCAATGAACATATAAAAGAAGTATCTGCAATGCGCCCTTCCACACATCCGGGGTGATTGCGTTGGCTTCGATCGTGTCACATCTAGCGTGCACGTCACCATACAGCGCTATGCAGAAACCTTCAAAGGGGAAAACTGGTTGTGCACCGCAGTGGAGCGCGGTTAGCAACAAGCCAGTTTTCCAAAATTCCAGCAACGATTTCGATAGTGCTATTCTGGTTTCTGGGAACGGGAAATGTAGTTTAAGCGTGATCGTGGCGGCGGACGGCCGCTTTTGCTTTGAAGGAAAGTATTTGAACTTGGATCAGAATTCGAAAATTCCTCCAAGAGTGTGAAAAGTGAGCTTGAATTGAAAATTTTAATCGCGTGAAATTATAGTATTCACAGTTCGGTTTTTTTTGTCTCTGGAAGAATTTTTCCAACGCAAACAAGTACAAAGTATTGTTAATCAAAAAAGTTATTGTTCAGAAATTCGTGAAGAAAAAAAAACTTAGTAAAGGGCAAAATGACTTTACGTGTTGCTGAATTTGGCCAGTGAATTGGACAATTTGTCGACCAGAAGAATGTGCGACGGCTTCGCATTTACCGATCCTTCGCGACGCTTCCACCAATATCCTGCATTGTCGATTTCAATTCCGCAACGGTATTTGGTCCATCGCCACCAACCGCGCGACGAAAAATCCGTGTCGCAGGACGGTACGACAACGAGAAAAGTTAACTGGAACCCCTTGTTCGTTGATTGCTGTCGCTTTGATTGTGCGTGGAACGGTCACGACTTCTGTGTTCAAGTTATTCTCAACGCATTGCCCTTCCGTCATTGCTGTCGTAAAGGCATTATAATACGATCTGAACAATCGGAAGCAAACCAAAATATTTGCAGGTGAATATCGCCACAACAATTTGTCTGTCAATTTGCAGTTCACGCAAAAGGTACGATACAGGAATTGTGCTTGCTGGGGGCGCTGTTTTGGCTTGAGACGATTCGAATAGTATTCGGCGTAAGGGTTTCCTCTCGCCGCCGTGCGCTTGTGGAGTGGCGTATTTCTTGATGTTCAGTCGTACGTCCAAAAGTTGGATACATACTATGTGCCTAAATGCTAGCCCTGGAAGTCACTGAAATCACCTTTTCCTATGATTCTTTTTTTGGATGCACCCAATGTCGTCTCGTAAGTACACCTAGTGACTGCTGAAATGTACCAGGAGTCGTCTAAGACAGGATTTTGGAACCAAGTAAGATTCCGTGCAGCTTATTTTTGCGATATCGTCAACGTATATCAACTAGATAATCCAAGTTTAATATTCTAGCACTTAATGTAAGCAAAGTGCTACTCGTGTGAGCCTCAAGTCGAAATTTGTTTTTGAAATTCCGGGGTCAGCGCTCGCCCTTTTTGGAGTCAGTGAGAACTGAAGTGCTCGTGTTTTATACTAGGATAGGATATTTATTTATTTTATATATATATATATATATTTCAATCTTATCACTAGGCTTTTATACAGCATCACTAATTGACTATGTATCAAACGTACTTTATGTACCGAATTTCATGAAAAAATAAATATCCTATGATTCGGATGTGATTTCAATATTTCATATTTGGCAAAAAAAACACATTACGTCTACAAATGAATGTGTGTATGCAAGGATAATACTATAAGAAAAAAAGAATAGCAAATATGTATGTAGTTCAAATGATGCTCTTAAGCATATATAGTATAGTATATATATATAAACAGGGTGTCCAGAAATTGCTGCACAGGCTCCACACCACGTGATTTTTTGGACAATTTTAAGCAGAAAATCTTATGATTTTTTTTCGATTTCTTTACCCTTTAGCTGCCACAGGCGTTTTAAAATTTTGAAAAAAATGACGTTCTTTAATTACTTAAAACGCAATATCTTCACAGTTATGAAAGATACAACACTCAAACAAACAATAAAACGCAGAAAATAGTTTTTTGCAACTATTCAAAGCTATTTTGCGAATATGAAGTGAGCATATTGGGAGCGACAGTTCTCGAAAGTCGAAGAAATGTTTTTTTCTATACGAAAATTTTGCATTTGTCCTTATTTTCCTTTAATTTTCACGTTCATAATGCAAAATTTTTTTTCAAAAATTAAATCTCTGTTGTGTTATTTTTAAAAAGTTAGAACATCATTTTACCATTATTTGCCAATTTCTAAAAATTCAAAAAGCTGCCTAATATGCCTACTAACAAAAACCGAGCAAGTAGAACCTTCGCAGACAACTCTGGTAAACGGTGTTTGGGATTAATTCGTGCTTGACCTGATTATAAGCAGTCATAAAACCTTTGAAAATTAGTTTTTATTGATTTGAAAGCATTTACATTCGGATATAATCAGTCAACACTTATGGGCTAGAAAATTCACATCCATAAATTAGGATGGGGCAACGCTTGGTCGTCATACGATGATAACAAGTAGAAAGCAGTATTTCACGAGACAAATATCTTTTTGTAGAGTTATTCAACAGTTTTTATTGATTGGCTAATAAAGATCAGAAATGGAGTACTCAGCCAATGAATACTTCGACATGATTCTTGTGCTTGGTGCATGTGAAACAAATAGTCAGCGTGCATCCTTTGAGTATAGAAGTCGATTCCCTAACAGACGACATCCAGATGCCAACGTCTTCCGGAGGCTTGAATTCCGGGGACGAGAAACAGGGAGACTTGCTCAAGGTGCGCGATCGGACGTGGGCCGACCTAGGTCTTCAAGAACACCTGCCGTCGAAGAAGCCGTATTCAATTACGTTGTACAAGACCCAACTTGCAGCACAAGCGGAATAGCAAGAGAATTGGGGCATAGAAAGTCAACAGTGCAAATCATTTTGCGTAGTTTAAATTTGCACTCTTACCACTTTCCGAAGGTGCAAAAATTACATACAGAGGATTACGCAAAGCGAGTGGATTTTTGTGAATGGCTACAGAGAAAAATTCTACGAAGCCCGAACTTTGAAAATAAAATACTGTTTACGGACGAATGCCTCTTCACCCAGGAAGGAATTTTCAACTGCCACAACTCCCATTGGTGGAGCGAAGCCAATCCGTATATGGTACGTGAAGGACATCACCAAGTTCGATGGAGACTTAACGTTTGGGCAGGTATTATTGGAGATCAGCTTATAGGGCCATATATTCTCCCAGGCCGCTTAACTGGCCAAAGCTACAAACATTTTTTGGAGAATGTATTGGCAACATTATTGGACAGCCTACCACTTTCAAGGAGAAGGAGGATGGAGGAGAAGGAGGATGTGGTTTCAACATGATGGAGCACCTCCACATAATTTCGGAGAGGTTACAACTTTGCTGCATCAAGAATTCCAGGATCGCTGGCTAGGGCGTTATGGTCCCGTGCGGTGGCCTGCAAGATTTCCGGATTTAAACACGTTGGATTATTTTCTGTGAGGACGTTTAAAAGAAATTGTTTACAAGGAGGCTCCTGACACCGTGGAATAACTTTCTTCGAAAATTACTTATGACAGCGCCCAAATAACAAGCGAGATGTTGTCAAGTTCGATACGGGGCGTAAAAAAGAGAAGCAGGTCTTGTTTGACCATGAAAGGAAGACACTTTGAACATATGCTGTAAATAATTTTAATAAAAACATTTCAAATACATATTTGTTTTATTGTTCATTCCAAAGATTGTGATTGAAAGCACTTTCGTGTGGGCACAGCCGAATACTTCAATTCAGAACGCAAATTTTATTTTAGACGCGAATTTTTGGTAAAAACTGTTTGCATTTATAGTCCTTTTGCAATGAAAGTTTGATGAATTAGAGTAAAATGATGTTCTAACTTTTTAACAATAACACAACAGAAATTTAATTTTTGAAAAAAGATTTTGCATTATGGACGTTAAAATTAAAGGAAAATAAGGACAAATGCAAAATTTTCGTATAGAAAAAAACATTTCTTCGACTTTCGAGAACTGTCGCTCCCAATATGCTCACTTCATATTCGCAAAATAGTTTTGAATAGTTGCAAAAAACTATTTTCTGCGTTTCATTGTTTGTTTGAGTGTTGTATCTTTCATAACTGTGAAGATATTGTGTTTTTACTAATTAAAGAACGTAATTTTTTTCAAAATTTTAAAACGCCTGTGGCAGCTAAAGGGTAAAGAAATCGAAAAAAAATCATAATATTTTCTGCTTAAACTTGTCCAAAAAATCACGTGGTGAGGAGACTGTGCCGCAATTTCTGGACACCCTGTATATATATATATATATATATATATATATATATATATATATATATATATATATATATATATATGTGTGTGTGTGTGTGTGTGTGTGTGTGTGTTTTTGTATTCTTAAACGAGATTCGGTGCTATGCACTTATTGTTGGAACATAGAAACGCAGTATTTGCAAGCGACAAGTAAATATTTTTATAAATAGGACTTCAAGTCATGACTGCGTTTTACATACTGTATTTTTGTTTTTTACATGACATATACATATTAGGCAAAGCCAACTATTCTCAAAATAGTAACTACGTGCCGAATCAAGTTAAGTAGAAAATCATAAACATATCGCGCGCCTTGACGATTCTTAGTAGTCAAATTTAAATCATTTTACATAAAGATCACGTTGACTAATACAAAAAATAGATTCCACAACAATTATTAAATGCGTCGCGTGGTTTGCGCTAAAATAAACAACAATGAAAATTAAATAGACGAATGAGAAGGAATTAAAGCTTTGTAAGGATACAGAAATTGCTTCATCTTCAGCATGTTTTCATCAAATTTCGAGAGGCAAAATTCATAATTTGGTAGCCGCTCTCTTGAAAACTCCTGCATTTGTTTTGACAACAGCCGTTCTAACGATTCCATCACCTGCTGGGCAGACTTCTTGAACTCTTCCTAGAGCCCATTTTAGCGGAGGTAACCCATCATCTCGACAAACGACTAATTGTCCAATTTGAAGCTGAGTCCCTTGATTAGATTGCCAGTTGGTGCGTCTTTGCAGCTGTGTCAAATATTCGCAAGACCAACGCCTCCAGAAATGTTGTCGAATTTTCTCCAAGTGTTGCAATCTTGACAATCTGTTTATTTTAAGATGCGTAATATCAGGCTCAGGATACGAATTCACTGATTTTCCAATCAGGAAATGACCAGCAGAGAGATAATTGAGATCATTTGGATCAGATGATATTGCCGTGAAGGGCCTCGAATTAAGGATTGATTCAATTTGAGTAACAAGCGTTGATGATTCTTCGAATGTCAAGACAGCGTCTGACGCCTCTTTATAAAAATGCCTTTCGAATGACTTGACCGTCGCTTCCCATAATCCGCCGAAATGCGGAGCTTGAGGTGGCATAAAATGCCATTGTATACGGCCAATCGCTGTGCTATCGATGATTTTGCTTTGATGTTCCGATTGATTGAAAAGATTTCTCAAATCTTCCAACTCACGATCGGCTCCAACAAAATTTGTGCCATTATCAAGAAATACGTTAGTCGGTTTTCCTCGGCGACTTATGAAGCGTTTAAAAGCGTTCAGAAACGCATCCGTAGTCAAATCGGAAACAACTTCCAAATGAACAGCTTTTATGGCCATGCAAACGAAAACTGCAACGTATGCTTCAATGCGTTTGCTGTTTCGTCGTTAGCCATCCCGTATTATTATGGGTCCACAAAAATCTACTCCGGTGTTGTTAAAAGGTCTCGAAGAAACTACTCGATGTTCTGGAAGATCCCCCATAAGTTGCTCCGATACACTAGGTTTTGATTCGAAGCAAATGATACACTTGCGAAGCAGCCGTTTGACGATACTGCGCCCCTTGATCGGCCAATACGATTGCCGTAACGCAGCTAATGTCCCATCAACTCCCGTATGTAAATTTTTTCGGTGTTCATGCTCAACGATGAGTTCTGTGAGTTTCGAACAATGCGATAACAGCACTGGGTGTTTTGCATCTTGCTGAAGCTCTGAATGCTTGAGTCTGCCAACAACCCGCAACAAACCGTCTTTGTCTATAAATGGATTTAAGTCTCTTAAAATGCTCTTTTTGAGATTTCATGGGCCTTTTGTAAGGCACTCAATTCTTCGGTAAATTTTAATTGCTGCTCGTTACGTATAAGACACTTTCTTGCATGTTCCAGTTCATTAGCAGTTAAAGAACCGGATAATTTAAATCTACATTCCTTTCTGAACCTTTGAGCTACTCGAAGACACGTAGCAGTAACTCGAATAAGCTTAGTGAGTGTTGAGAATTTATCAAAAGGATCGATATCGTCTCGTATCTGGAATACAATCGTTGGTGACTGAGTCGATTGACTCAGCTGATTCTCGTAAATTTCCGGTATTTCCGGGGAATATTTAATCACGTGCTCTTCTAGCCATCGAGGATCGTTCCACCACAGGTGACAAATCTTCAATTCTTTCGGGTTCAAGCCACGAGACACAAGATCAGCAGGGTTGTCATTTATTCTCACGTGATTCCAATCGTCTATCGCTGTTAATTCCTGAATTTTGCCGACTCGATGAGGAACGAAGACAGGTAATTTTTTATTTGATGCCTTTATCCAATGAAGAGTTATGGATGAATCTGTCCAATAACAAGTTTTTTCTATTGTCAATTGCAATGCGCCTTTTACTTTGGTCATCAATTAAGTAAGTAGCTGAGCTCCACATATTTCTAACTTCGGAATTGATATCGTTTTTAATGGGGCAACCCGTGATTTTGAGCACAATAATTGCACCTGAATGATTTCGCGAGAATCAATGCTCCGTATATAAACGCAAGCTCCATATGCGCGTTCATTAGCGTCGCAAAACCCATGAAGCTCTAAAACTTCATTCATGTCATTGCCGATGATTGTTCGTGGTATATGGAAATCGTGCATCGTTTGAATTTTCATTAAATAATCCGACCACTGTGTGTGTGTGGCTGTCTGAAGGCAGAGATTCATCCCAATCGATTTGAAGTTTCCATAGCCTTTGAATGATTACTTTTGCGACAAGTATCACAGGCCGGAGGAGACCCAATGGATGAAATATTTGAGCTATACTGGATAAAATCGATGTTTTCGTATGTGAGCTCGGATTTGATGACTTTATATTGATTGTGTATTGAAATACATCTTTTGATGGATTTCATTTTACGCTGAAAGTCTTTGAAGTCCCATCTTTATCAAATTCCCAAACAGTATTCAAGACAGATAATCCGAGCAGGTTTTTGAGCAACTCTTGATTATTTGAAACCCATTGTCGAAGAACAAAGCCTCTTTTGCAAGTAGTTTCGTCGTTTGATCACGAATTATCAAGGCATCTTCGTTGGAATTCGCTCCTGTTATCAAATCATCGACGTAGAAATCTCTGCGGACTACCATAGCTCCAATCGGAAAATCTTTTTCCTCCAAATCAGCAACTGATGGATGACCTTGGTTGCCAAAAATGAAGCTGGTGCCGTGCCATAAGTCAACGTTATTAGCTCAAATGTTTTGATGTCATCGGATGGTTGATCGCGCCAAAGAATGCGCTGAAGAGGAAGTTGGGATTCAACAACGAGCACCTGACGGCACATTGGTGTGACACCGATCGTCGTCGGTCTCAGCGGAGACCCGATCGGAGAAGAAATGACAAGTTAGTAGAAAAAAGAAGAAATAAGATCGTTACACAGCCAATAATATCTGGAAATCCAACACAGTAATTCGATCATCCATAGCAGCCCACATCATCGCAGAAAAGCACGCCATCCAGCAGGAAAACCTGAAATTGTTACATCACAAAAATAGAACGAGCACACCGGACCCTTGGGAAAGCCTAGAAATCATGCGGGAAGACGAAAAACAGCTATTAAATACAGGCCAAGGGAATTGCCCCTCGAGTTCAATTAGGCTTATTGCAAATTAAGCAAAAACAAAGGCAGGTAGAAATGGTCAATAAACGGATAATATAAGTAAATGGCGCCCATCTTAAAATAGTCGTAAGCATAAATTTCAATGTAACTGTCCATAATCTAAGTAGCTTGTGTACTGAAGAAGGGAGTAAGTGGCCGCCGAAATTTATATTTACAATTAACAAAATAACATTTGAAGTTTGTGAAAGCTGCGTCTTTATTTTTAAAAACAGGCACTACAAATAGCGAACACCACCTAACATATACAAATTATAGCAGTTTTATTCACTCCACTGGGAACTCCACTTAGACCAAATTTGTTTAAATCGTTTCCGCCGGCTTAAAAAACATGAAATCGAAAAAATCGGGTTTACTTTTCTTACGATTTTTTTTAAAAACTACATGTATCTCTTATCTGCTATGTCTGGGCCATACAAAACTCCTTTTCTCTTTTAATACAGCTCCTGACTAGTTAATTATGCATTTCTGCAAGATGTTCTGATTTTTACAAAAATTTAAACCTAATAAAAAATTGGGACCTTTTATGGAAAAACGACTCTATTTCTTAAATGGTATTCACTTATTGTCCCTAAACTATACTTTTCCTTTGTCTTATTTGCGAATAATTAGAGATGAGGATGGGAACCTCTTCGAACTTGCTACCCTTTCTGCAGATGATACTTGGGCACCTCTTTTGTTTGAACTCTTCCGCCACCGCAATAAAAACGGATTTTTCGTTGCGGACCGCACGATAAATTTTTGTTCCGTAAGACTTTTAACTTTAAATTTTGTGTAGGTCGCGGACTTTCAATCCTTATTAGAATGAACGTAATGAAGTTTTGTTGATCTTGCCTATTACAAGTTCAACTTTTGAAAAACACGGTCCCTGCTCGGGTGCCGATTAATTTCCTGTACACGGATTTCTACAGAAACGAAATCTCCAGACGGTTGCACTTTTCGTGTAAATTGTGGATTTTTGCGAATAAATGGGAACTTTGCATCGAAGTCAAGAGGATTCCAATAGAAGCGCGTGGAACAAATGTGGAATTAAAGAATGCAGTATTAATTTAGAGCATATATTATATATTCGGGACTAAGCTAGTCAATTAAGCTGTTGAAAATTGAGTAATTGTTTGTCGAAACTATCATTTTGTTTGATTGTCAATGGATAAGTACTTTATGGTGGCTGCCACTAGCCTTCTAGAAACTATCCGACATTTTAACTTCCCAGTATATGGGAAGTTCTTGTATTCGCCTCGAAAACAGAAATTGAAATTTTCAACATTTCTTTACGTTTTGAGTTCTATAGAGTATACATAAAGTGTTTTGAGAAAGGAAAATGTGTGTGTATGCACTTACGTACGTTTGTGGACAGTTTTTTGCATAACTCACGCAAACAAGGTCGTATCGAATTTATTCAGGTGTCAATCAGAGCGTCTTTGCAATTTTAAGAGCTGATTAGTTTTGGGAAACTTCGGCCGGGGGGTTTGTTGTTTATCCCCTTTGAAGGTCATTTCTGTCACGCGTTATAAATCGCGAACCAAACATACGATTTGCATTATTCTGGTGTCAATCGACGCGTATTTGCATTTGTGGAAATCTGTCAAATTAAAAAAAAAACCTTAGGTCCGATTTTTAATTAAGGTAAAAAAGTGCAAAAAATTAGGATTTTCCAGAAACAATAAATTTTCAACCTTATTTACTGAACACAGTTATCAATTTTTATTAAATTTCTATACTCCAAACAGTGCTTATAAAAACAACATCAAATTTTTTTCTCATGATTACAAAAAAATTAAATTAAAAATAAAAAAATCATTCAAATGTCATCAAGGACATTTTTGTCATGCGTTATATCTCGCGAAACAAACATATGATTTGCATTGTCAAGATGTCAATCGACGAATTTTGAAAATACCGTTGGAGCGGTTTTCAATTTTAGAGAAAAAAATGCAAAAAAATATTTTTTTTTCATTAACAATAAATTTTTAACCTGATATACGGAGCACAGTAATCAATTAGTATAAAACTTAAACACTCCAAGCAGTGTTTGTAAATACACCATCAAACTTTTTTCTCATGATCACAAAAAAAAATCAATAAAAAATAAAAAATCATTAACAGTCATCATGATCTTCAAGGTCATTTCTGTTATTCACTATATCTCACCAACCAGATATAATATTTGCATCATTAAGGTGTCAGAAGACGTGTATTACCATTTTTGAGATGTTTTTAACATTATAGAAAAATTGTTTCAGCCGCTTTTTAATTTGATAAAAAAAATGCAAAAAAATAGGGTTTTTTTCATAAAATTTTTTTTTTAACCTGATGTGCACAGCAGAGTAATAAATGTTTATAAAATTTATGCATTCTTATCAGCTGTTGAAGAGCAGCCAGCAAAACAATTTTCAATGATTATGAAAAAACTAAATTATAAATGAAAAATCATTCAAAGTTATCATGTATAGAGGGTTCACACGAATATTACTTTATATCTTTTATTCTAAGGAAATTGTTGTAAATTTTAGGTTTTAAAACATTTGCATAATTTGAGCAGATTTTCAAAAGTTTTTACAGTCCATTAAAATTTGAATCAAATTTACATTTGTGGTAATCAACGCTTTGAATGGTAAAATGTTTTATAATCAATACTTTGCAAGATCATATGCTTTAAAAAGCTTTCATCAAATAAAAACTGTAAATTTTAGTAGATTTATTCGTCAGTAATCGTAAGATTTCAATTACTTTCTCCATCATCATTTGTAATACATTTCACTTTTTACATGCAATTGAACTCATTTTTGACTGCATAGCCAAAATTTACCATTAGAATGTATAAAGTAATTGATGTAAAATCGTGAAAAAATATAAATTCAGTGGTCACGGCAATTTTGAACGCAACTATTAAAAATGGTCTTGACGCGAAAAAATCGCTTCATTGAGAGTAATAACAAAAACGGCATTTATTTTTGCTAGTGCTCTTTCGTCCTTCAAGCATCGATGTGAAAATACAAATAACGTAGACAAAGTCCCCACCGATTGATTGATCAAATCAATCTTCCCGCATTCACCAAACACCTTACATAATCAATGGATGGAAGACTAAACTAGATGATCATTCGGATTCTAAAATATGATGCACAATTGAAAAGAAGACTGGTGACTCTAGTTTGTTATATCGTACATATGATTCAAAATATGCAAGCAAATGTAAAACTTCATTATGTTTTACCTTGGCAGAGGTGTAGGAAAATGTTCATTAATTTGGCAACTCCATTTATATACTGTTACGTTCGCCACGCAACGTGGTCGACCCACAACCCAGAAGGGCAAAATGGGGTCTGCCCTGTTCTTGAAGACCCCAAACCACCGTGCGGGTGAACGCTGTTTTCTTAAAGAATAAATAATGTTACGTTCGCCACTTCACACAATCAAGCCTATTAAGAATCATATTGTCAGTCATTAATGAACTATATTGCAAATATTATATAGGAAGATATATATACAAAAATTAGGGAATAGATTTATCTAGAGTAAGGTATTGAATTATATAAATACGTAATAGATTTGCTTAGGATATTGATGTTTGCATGAAAATGTAGAGGAGATGCAGGTATGTGAGGATATTGGATTAGGTAACTAAGTAGGTAATCAGTTTTTATGGAGAGTGATCAACAAACAACGCTCACCCAATCGTCGCAACAGAGCCAAAACCAGGCTCCACCCGGTAAACGATGCACCCAATGGAGTCCCCAATGCGCCAGTGATACCCACAACCATTGGTACTTGCATTTCACCATCGTTAACGACTGCCACGAGTATTTCACCACACAGGCAGCAGTCACAGCATCTCCCCCACAGCCAGGTGCAACGCTCTGGCCAAACCCACGAAGCTTGGATCGCCAGCTGATGTGCGTCGCCAAAACAAGTTCGAAAGATCGGAAAGCTTCGATCAGGTCAATTGCCTAGCTGAGTAGTAAGTGACGTCCCTTCGAACTGGGTTTTGTATGGGTGCGAACCACTTTTTCAATCACTTCCAACCAGTGCAGGTTGGTGCTTGGTGTATGTTGTTACAAAGCGTTTCGATGGGAAATCAGTGCCATTTTGAGTCTGGGGTACGCTCGCCTGGTGCCGGTGATTTGTTGTTTGTAAGAGTGGTGTTGCGGTTGGTTGGGTGGGGTTGTCAGGTGGTATGCGGTGATTTGTGTTGGTAGAAGAGTGTAGAGGTTTGGTCAGGTGTGTCGCGGTGATGTGTGTTGTGTTGTGTTGTGAGGGGTTGCTGAGCGTGGTTGGTAGAAGGGTGTAGAGGTTTTTTCAGGTGTGTCGCGGTGATTTGTGTTGTATTGTGAGGGGTTGCTGACCGTGGTTGGTAGAAGGGTATAGAGGTTTGTTCAGGTGTGTCGTGGTGATTTGTGTTGTGTGGTGATGGGTTGCTTAGCGTGGTTGGTAGAAGGGTGTACAGGTTTGGTCAGGTATGTTGCGGTGATTTGTGTTGTGTTGTGTTGTGAGGGGTTGCTGAGCGTGGTTGGTAGAAGGGTGTAGAGGTTTGTTCAGGTGTGTAGTGGTGATTAATGTTGTTAGATTGGCATGGCGAACAGATGTCTGCATATAGATACATTAAGAGGGTTATTTGCGAGGCGTAGAGCAATGTTGTGGGTCCAGTTGGTTGGTTGCTAGGGGTGAAGGGTGTGTAAGAAAGGAAAATGTATTGAGTTTTTGTGAAATGGATAACCAGGGCGTCATGAAAGGCAGATGGTAAAATATTCATGAAATGCCGTGTGCGCAAATTTTTCTTCCTACATTAATGGTTGGTTGGTTGTAGTGGCAGCCCCCTTTGTCAAAAGGCGGCTCATTTAGGCCAAGATAGGCCGCTCCCTATTAAAATGTGGTATACATTTTAATAGGGAGCGGCACTAAATCCTGTTGGGTGACGAGAACCATTTCGATTCTCGAATGAATCCGGCAACGCAGCTAATGTTCAAATCAGTTACTTCCGTAAAGCTGTCCAGGAAGGGTGAGCCTAAGGTTTTCATGCGTTTCCTGGACAGTGCTGGGCATTCACACAGAAAATGTTGGATCGTTTCCTCCTCCTCCTCCGATCTGCATCAGCGGCAGAAATCGTGGAAAGGGACACCCAGTCTTTCTGCGTGTCTGCCAATGAGACAATGCTACGTCAGTACGGATACGTTGAAACTTAATGTTTCACGGCTCGTGTTGGTGATCTGTTGGTGCGCTTTGAGCTTAGTGTGTGCCAAGTTTGCCTGGTTGTCCTGCAGATTTCTTCCAGCAGCCAGGCCCTATTTGCAGCCTCTGTATAATACCGCTTGAAACTTAGCTTGACGGAGGCCAACGGATGGCCGACTTGGAGTGTTAGTGTATAATCCTGGAGCTCAGTGCCAGCTCTAGCTAGGGCATCAGCTTCGCAGTTCCCAGGTATATCACTGTGACCCGGAACCCAGCAAATAATCATTTCACAGTGAAGCGACATCGCGTTCAGTAGTGTGCGACATTCCATTACAATTTTGGATGAGGTATACACTGTAATGAATGTATTGAGATGGCAGGATCGCCATGTAATGAAGCTTGATCGCCATGTAACGTATGTAACGTATGCGATGAGGCTACTGTTGTCTCATCGTGCTGGCCAAGTGAAGAGCGTCTTCTTCTATATTCCTCTAAAGATATAAACTTCTTCTCACTAGAAAGAAGTTATACTTAGATAGGATGACAATATTTACGCTAGAAGGACCTACCGGCATTCCGAAGATTGCCACATGTTTGGCGCAGTTCAAAAGAACAGGCGGCCGATATTTCTAATTAAACGTAGTTGCCGAAGTTTGAGGCAACTTTTAATCTGCCGAACTTTCCAAGGCAGACTTTACTTGAATGTTCCTTCCAAACACTTTGCCGATTTGAAGGCAAGGGTTGCTAAATGAAACAAGTAACTTCGTCTGGCTATGGAACGATTCTGTCTTGTGCTAGACTCGTTCCTTCCTTTTATTTACAAAAATTACTGTACAATCAATTTGCTTATTCTATAAAATTCTTCCTCTAGTTTTAAATCTACTTACCATAACCAATCGTTCCCACGGAATATTGCTTGCTTGCAATGGCCTAATTGCACATTTGCTTACTCTGGGCTCAATGCTCTACTAAAAGTTTCTCACGGTACGCGGGTTCGAGAATCTGATTATTAAAGAGCTTACTGGAATTTTGTAGGACATTACAAAAGTTTGAGTATGCTGTCACAAAGCTCGTTTGGGACATAGTTGTGTATTGGCTAGCACCGGGTTTGGAACTGGGAATACACTACAACACGTTGAATAATGATTGGATAGCAGCTTGACTGTCAGAAAAGATGTTTAAATTTCTTATGGAAATTTTCTGATTTCTCAGCCAGTCCACTGCCTTATGTATTGCAATGACCTCTGCCTGAAGGACACTGCAGTGATCTGGTAGCCGGAAGGATAGTCTCAGACCTAGCCGTTCGGAGTAAACACCACAGCCAAATTTTCGATCCATTTTTGATCCATCAGTGTAGATGTCGACCGATTCCTGTATCCTATTTCCTTCCATTATCCAGTCATCTCTGCTAGGGATGACGGAATTGAAACTGTGGTGGAAGCAGGGAATCGGAGGAGTGAGGTCTACTTTCTCTGGCGTTGGTCCATCCCACCGTAATATGGTAGAGTGGCCGATATTCCCATCACGCCAGAGATTTAGAGCTTTCAATTGAATAGCAGAGCACTTGGCCTGCTGTTTCGTTAGGAGCTCCGTCGGGAGCCAATTTAATAGCATAAACAATGCTTTTTTCGGGATAGTGCGTATAGCCCCGGTGATTGCAATAGCTGCAGTCCTCCTAACCCTGTTAACCAGGTTCGCGTTTGATGTTTTTGCCATCGCTGGCCACCAAATAACCACGCCATACAGAAGGATTGGTTCCACTATCGCTGTATAGAGCCATGATACAGTTTTGGGTTTCAGTCCCCATCTTATCCCAATAGCTCTTTTGCAGCAGGAGATTGCACATGCCGCTTTACGCGCTGTTTCCGCTATGTTTGCTTTCCATGCAAGTTTGGAGTCTAAGATCAGACCTAAATATTTGACCTGATGAGGTGGATTGAGACTTGTCTCACCATGTTTAGGTGGAGCAAATCGTGGAATTTTGTTTTTTCTCGTGAAGAGCACAAGTTGCGTTATCTGCAGATTTATCTTTAACCGCACTCTTTGCTCTATTTGGTAAGAACACCTAGGGCTAAGTTTAGTCTTTCAGATAGTGTGTTGACAAATTTGCCCGATATTGCTATTGCAACATCGTCAGCGTAGGCTAAGACTTTGCAGCCAGTCGTTTCTATTGTTGACAGGAGTTTGTCCACCACTAAGTTCCATAGAAGGGGAGATAGCGCCCCACCTTGCGGGGTACCTCTACACGTCCGCCTTTTAAGGATGCTGTCTCCTACTGAAGAGTTGATGCTCCTGCTGCTTAGTAGTTACACGATAAACTTAATCAGGTTATCATCCACATTATTATTCTCGAGTGCCTTCTCAATAGCCTTATGGCTGACATTGTTGAATGCATCTTCGATGTCTAGAAAAACCGCCTGCGTATATTCTTTGACGCTTAGCGATTTTTCGATGTAGCTGATGAGCGAGTGAAGAGCTGTTTCAACCGATCTCCCTTTTGTGTATGCGTGCTGCGCATTAGAGAGTGCTTGCAGGGTAGCCTTCAAATGAATCTCTATCAGCCGTTCCAGAATTTTCAGCAGAAAAGAGGTGAGGCTGATAGGTCTGTAGTCCTTAGGTGAGGAGTGGGATGTCTTGCCCGCTTTGGGTATGAAGACTTTTTTAGCTTCTTTCCACCGCTGTGGAATATAGGCCATCCGTAGACACGCCTTAAAGTTGGCTTTTAGCCACGGTAGTGCTGTATTGATTCCCTGCTGAATCTCAACAGGTGAGAAATTGTCCATTCCAGGGGATTTAAATGGTTGAAATGAGCTGATTGCCCAGCGTAGGAGCCTGTCGTCTACAGGCACAGCGGTTGACAGGCAGTTCGGGGACGTATGTGGATCAGCTTTGTCAGCCACATCCTCACTGCCCGGGAAGTGCGTGTCCATGAGAATGGCTAGCGTCTCGGAGCTGGATTTGGTCCAGGTCACATTCGCGTCCTTGATAGACCCCATAAATAAGGGCATGGTCGTCATAACTTTTCGCAGACGACTGACATCTTTGGAATGCTCTATTTCTGCACAGAAACTTCTCCACGAGGTGCGTTTTGCTTTTCTGATGGAGCTTTTAAGCTCCTTCAGTTTTAGTTTATAAGAAGAGCAATCATTGGATACTTTAGCCTGATTATAGGGCCACCTACATTCCTTCCGCAGCTCCGCAATGTCACTATTCCACCAGGGGGGCTTATACTTCCCCCTAGGCCTCGTTGGACTACATGCAGATCTTGCTGCTTCGTTGAAGGCCGATGTAAGAGTCCCAACGGTTTCCTCCAGGCAACCTATGTCTTCAATCTTCGGAGGTCCAACTTCTAGTGCAGACTCGAATCCTGCTTGGTACTTGACCCAATCCATCCTTCTTTTGTTAATGAAAGTTGGATTTTTGAGAGGATCAAAAACCACATCGAACATTATATATGAATGATCGGAGAACGAGCACTCTTATGATACATGCCATCCTTTGATAGCGTGGTGCGAGTGCTCGTTCGTTAGAGTGATATCCAGAACTTCCCTACGGCTCGCCGTAATGAAAGTAGGATCCTAACCTTTGTTTGCTAGCGCTAAGTCATGCGTTAAAATAAATTCAAAGAGTGACTCACCCCTTTTGTTCGTATCGGTGCTACCCCAAATGCGGTGATAAGCATTGGCGTCCGCGCCTTTCCACTGCTATGACAATGGTGTCCTAGTCACTGAAATTGTACAGGGTTAGAAACTTCAAGCCTTCCTTTATTATTATGCAAGCTCTCGGCTTACCTGCTAGGTAGAGGGATACTGTTTTGTATCCCTTCGTATTGAGCCCGCAAACCTGGTTGCGAACAACCCAAGGTTCCTGGGCCAGTATTAGCTCCTCTCCTTTTTGGGCCAGGTGGAGGAGCAGTGCGGCGGATGCCGCCTTAGAATGATGGAGGTTTATCTGTAGAAACCTCAGCATCACGACACAATGTTTTTGTCCGCCTCCTCGTCAGATCACATTAATGCAATTGTACCTTCTGGCCACGTTGAATATATGTAGCGTCTGTTCAAGACAACGAATGATGCGGACAGGGTAATGCCAAGCACGCACATTTTCTGGGGCACTGTTTCAAAATTAGCTTAATGTATTACGAACTCAATAATCTTCAATATGCCGTGTTACTGTACGTTATTTGTGCCAAAGGCAAGCCGAATGATGAGGACAGGATAAAGCCTTGCACGCACATTTTCTGGGGCAATGTATCAAAATTAGCTTAATGTATTACGAACCCAATGATCTTCAATATGCTGCTTTACTGTAGGTTGTTTGTGCCAAAGGCAGGCCGAATGATGGGTGGAAAGAAACAGGCAGCAATTTTAATGGTAATTGACATTCATACTGAATTCTGATACTAACATTAATGCATTACGAAAAGTATCCAATTAATTTCATACACATGTACGTTGTAGTATGGTAGTACATATAACTATGTATTAATTTTCTTAATACTGCGAGACAGTCTACCAGGACTTCATTTATTCAGGATGTTAAAATATCTCAAGTCTTTTTTTTGAAGGCAAACGAATGATGGTAAAGAGGACGATCAACCTGTATGAGGCCAATACTTAGTTATTGTAATTAAAGGTATTTCCCCAAGGTTGACCGTGACGACGCATTGGCTGCAACATGTGCTTCTTTCGTGTAGAGATGTATCAGGAATGATCAAGTATCAGGCTAATCGTTTTTTTCTTGTTGTTTGCTGGGGAACTATAGATTTGAGGATGAATATCATTAAAATAGCGCCTTGCCTTCCGCATTCTTGATGAGAGTTTGTGTTGTACATAATTTACACTATGTTGCGAAATGTATTAATTAAGTGATATGGCTCAATTTGCAATGTGAATTAATTAGGTTCATGAGACAATGACGTTTGCTTAACACGGCCGGTAGCACAGACTACATGCAAATGCTTGCTATTTGTACATTGTCAATTGTGGTGCGTGTGTTTTGATTAAAGTCCTTAGAGGGCTGTCGTGAATGGGTTTAGGGGGAATGAAAGTGACCAAGCTATGATCACCGGGGTGAAATGGTATAAATACAGATACACAGTAAAGTCATAATTGAAATTTTTAGCGTACATACTGCCAGGAATTTGGCGCTGTGGAATATCTGAGGATACTAACAACAGTAAGAGTTGGTGAGCAAATTATTTGTATATATATTATTTCTTGTTAGTTTTAACTATCCTGTTACAGATTAAAACCAATTTTGTAAATTGCAGCCCGATAAAGGTCTACTGTTCAGCTGTTGTAAACTAGCTTAGGGTTCCCCATCTTACGTTTTCAAATTGTTTCAGTGCGAATATATAAATAACTTTGAAAATGGTAGGTAATACATCTAAGTTTGATGGCTGAGCTTTACTATCAATTTTTCCTTTCAGAAACCCGTGGCACTTCTAGACAACATCTGCAACTATACCCCTGATCAACATGTTGCACTTGCTACATTCGACGTAGGTAAAAAATACAGAATTAAATGTTTTCGATTGATAACCACGCAGTATGGAGCACGCATCACTGGGCATTTGGTGGACGGGACCTACTGTTTTCTTCCGCCAAGATTCTCCGAGAAAATAAAAAAGCAACGTCAGGTTGAGGAGCTGAACGAGATCAAAAATTACAATCTCATATTCGAGGGTAAAGACGATACAAGGGGTGGTTATTTCAAAATAAAATTTGTTGAAGATATCAACGATGAATAAAAAGGATTTTTGGTCATACAACATTGTTTTTATTTCCAATTCACTTTTTCCATATCACAACTGTATGAAGAAATAAAAGACTGATTTCGAATGTAATTCAACATTGTTTGAAAATGTCACTTACATAATTTTAAACTTAACATTTCTCACTTTGTATTTAAAACACATTGACTTCCGTATTCTGTTGGAGGCTTTTCAACATCACAACACTCACATGTATCCGGTCCGGATTCGGCATTGTCATAAAACCATGGACAGGAATTGTAGTGTATTCCGTGAATTGATGTGGTAGACGGGATCTTTGAGAATAACTTAGCAGCCTCTCACGATGTTCATCCAGAAGTACATCCATGTATTCCGCAACAAAGTCGTCATAATTTCGTAGTTCCACAGCACTAGTCATCTTGTTCGCACAAAGTTTGTTTGTAAACTGACAATGTTTTCAATGAGAGGTTTTGAACTATACAATATGTGAAAACTCCTCATTGAAAATGTTCTCCCTGAATTTGTAAGATGGGGTGGGTTTTATAATTTCATGTATTTGTGAAATGCGATGTTTAAATCAAAACCTATCACGAGCATGCATTTCCCACTCGCCTTTACGAATCATGCGATACGCATAGCCCCAGGCTATCATATACCTCATGTGAACGCTGTCTGCGAATCTAACGTGTTTTGCAATTTCAGCGAGTTGTGATAGGATCCTGGAATGCATTCACATTACGTCTTTTATATCTACCCATGAATTATGCGCCGAAGGAAAACCTAGCCATTTTACGAAAGTTCGATTTTGAACCCTTTTCAAAATCTTCTCAACAAGGTAAACATCGGGATATTTCACCTTTAATAATTCTGTTTCATAGAAACCACCTTGTATGGTTTTACCTTGATAATCTTCAAGAAAGTATGTCCGTGGTTGTGTTTTTCTCACTTCCTTTATAGTGAATATTTCAGTCGAACAGTTCGGTGTGTAGCCTTTTTCAAACACATGCTTGTACTTACTTATTTGCACATGATTTCCAATTTTAAATTTAGGCTTTGACACCACCTCAACTTTCTTATAAACAGTTGCAAGTATATGTCAAATATTTGTTACGTTAACATCTATGGGACGCATCTTGATTATGCGATGTTTTGTTTTGTTGTACTTGTCCGTCAACATCTGTATAATGCTAATCCAATGATAATTCCCATTTATACTGAATTCTTTTCACATGATGCCCTTCAGAGTTCGGTTGAATCTCTCGACAATTGAAGCTTTTAACGCGCTGAATGTAAAATAATGGATTCTTTAATAGTTTTTCATTATCCGATGAAATGTTTTATTGAAAAATTATTTTCCATCAAACGGTTTGTAGATTTTGGGGTACACGTCTCTGTTTGAGAACTGATTCCATAGCCTTAGCCACATCATTGGAATTTTTACTTTTGACGAGGAGAGTGCAAGCGTATTTTGAAAATGTATCAATTATTGTCATAAGAAATTTATAACCGCGATTTTCAGATGCATACGCACTCATATCAACCAGATCTGCCTGCCAAAGGTCATCAATACCCCTTATAACAACACTTCGACATTTAAAGTTTTTTCGAGCGGTTTTATGGAGTTCATTAACAATTTGCCTTCTACTCATCCTGAAAAATGTATAAATAAAAGTTTTTTGGAATGGCTTTTATAAGAAGTTTTTCTTTTCCAAACACAAAAAGCTTCTGCACTTTAAACACCCTTTTACAATGATGGTGGCAGGCCCGTCTGGCTGCGGGAGGCCGACATTCATAGAAAATCTTCTTAGAAACAATGCAACGATTCAACCATCAGTGAAGAAAATTATTTGGTGTAACGCTGAACAGAGTGCTATACCACGGCAAGCGCCATTTGAAAATGTCAAATATTTGAACTCTATTGCTGAGGAATTTCCAAATAGCACGAATCAACCAATCCTAATTGTACTGGCTTTTACAAGACAAGTATGCGAGTTGTTTACGAAAGGATCGCATCATCGTAACCTGTCTGTCGTTCTGGTGACTCAGAATGTTTTTCATCAAGGAAAATTTTGCCGAGATATTTCGCTAAACTGTAAGTATCTAGTATGCTTCAAGAACCCACGAGACTCTTGACTCTTGAGTCAATTTCATCATCTCGCTAAACAGATATACGCTGAAAACAGTCCGGAGCTTATGAGAATATATAAAGAAATAACTCAACAACCACATAGCTATTTGCTAATAGACCTAACACAGGATATAAATGACACCTTACGTTTTCGCACCGACATATTTAATACAACATTTGTAACGTGTTATTGCTCCCCAGATAGTTTGAAAGAAGACAATGGTGTAACGAATGAGACGATTGAAGGACAACAAGCATATGCTATACGTTCTTAAAAAAGCTAGCCCGTGTTTAAGAAAGGCTATACAGAAAACTGCCTATCCCGAAGTAATGAAAACTCTATGTAAAACCACACACAATACACTGAAAGGAAATCATTTGCCTAGAGGAAAAATATTCTCCCGGCTTTGTAAATATAAAAAGAGTATGCGTAAGCTAGCGGAGGCTAAACGATCCGTTCCATGCCAACGTAAAGTATTAATTCAACAAGGCGGATTCTTACCCGTATTGCTATGAAGTGTTCTTTCAGGTGTGATAGGGTCTTTAATTGAAAAATATGCATAGAAATAGCAGTCTTAATGAATTGCTTCTATTACCCTCGCAAGTATGTGAACGTTTAAAGGAGACAGTTGAAAGCGCTAGGACACAGACACTGTTTGACAAAACCATGAGTAAGATACTAAACAATAAGCGCCAAAATGATGAAGCAAAATGGTATCGGTACCGGAATGTGCTAATACAATTTTGAAATACAAAACGAAGAAAAAAATCATTTAAGGAGACGAAAGCTGAAAATCTTTCATCGAAAAACCGCATGGATAGTCAGAAATATAAGAATATGCGTGAAAACACTACACAAAAGAGGTTCCTCTTTAAAAACGAAATACCCACACAAACTTCGCCTCCATGACCGGAGGAGATATTCGAGTCGATAAATGAAATAACACCAATGAAGCAAGAATTGGCTGCTGCTTTAAGGCGACGATTATCAGCAAGTGGAATAGCAGAAAGTTTTAAACCTGCTTCCAAAACAAGGAAAAGTGTGTCTGATTCATTTCAAGGAACCAGCAAAGACTGCAAGATAATAACCGGCGAAGATGGTATAAGGCAGCATACAATTCCAGCGGATATGAGTATGGATGAACTGGATAACGTTTTCACTGATTTAGATGCAGTAGATGATAGAGGTGCTGTAGCGTCAGATTTCGATGAAGTAGGTCGAAAGTCCGGCAAGCAATCTATAATAAGACCCTATCGTCTAAGCCATGATCACTTTGAGACTGACATTCCCATTAAAAAGCCTGCTCGGCAAAGTGAGCGGTTAAGATTGAAAACCGAGCCTAGTTCCAGAGGTAAAAACCTGAATTGGGACAGAATCTAAAAAAAGCCTATAAACATAATAGATGACGAGTTCTACGTTGTCTCTTGAGCAACAGTTCCCTTGACATTTACCCTTACAATACGCTATCATCTTTCGAAAATATATTACCGATTGTGTGTAATTTTACCGGCAATTGGTATGTCGGAATAACGGAGATCACTCTACCAAAACGTAAAAAAGAAAAAAGCGAATCAGGTAACCGCGGAATTTCTAAACGTTCTATACTATCTGAAGATAAAAGCGTTACGAAGCACCACAATCTTTACCAATTCAAAAAGATCCAAAAGCAATAATCGCTAAAGTTGTTGAATTGGGAAAGCAACATGTTCGTTCTAGATGGTATGCTAAAGATTTGCTAAAGGTATGTTACAAGGAAAATGATATGAATTTTTCATCATTTTTTTCGTCATTATTTTTAGCAATTAGACCTACTTATTATAACTATTACCTGGCCGAAATTAAACAAATAATCTACGATCGTATTGAAGAAGATAGAGTTGGAAAGATAGTCTCCGACATTAGAAGTATTACAGAAGAAAGAGATTTTTGCATTCATATTTATCAATCCGGTAAGATTGCTGAGAAAATTTATTAAAAGTCAAATGCAAAATTTGAATCATTCCGAGCGCTTATAGACTACATAATTGGACAGATACCAAGAAAAAAACGAAACCACAATGAGTTATTACAGATGGTTGATCAATAAATTTACCCGTCAAATAGTTTAAGGAAGAAACGGGTGTAATGTAATACAAGCCACAACAAACAAAACAATATTCATACATTGCCATCTGATAGCCAGGCACGAGTCAAACCAATTGTGAGTCAGGCTTTGTTGGGTATATCCCGAGTCCAATTACAAACAATGAAATTAGAGCGACTCAGCAAAACAATTGAAGACCAACAATGTGCACTTCGGACGGGTTCAGCATGGCATAACAATGAAAACGAATGTGAGGTTGATGGCATTTTATTGCTTACATCTGCAGTAAGATTCTTGAAGGCAATAAACCACACTTTATTGCTTGCACTTGCATTTTTGACCATGGGAATATATCGGAAATAGATTTAGGTCAGTAATATGTAAATAATATTTGATTAGTTAGTAAGTTATACATAAGCAATATTTTAGTATAAAAGAAATGATAATGAACGAATAAATTAACATTCATAGTAGAGAATTTGGATTGCCTACATCGGCACCCATTTTCTTTTGTTTGTTCATTGCGGCGCTTGCGCTGTGTAAGAAATATAGGCAGCTCACGTTTGCCATCAGCTTTGGCGCTAGACGCCGATAATTAGGTGAGTCCCTCTTTTCCCGTAGTGAAACAATGGCCCCTAACGAAGCATATTTCATGGCGATCCTGCCCACTCGAAACATGTATCAAGGCGATTCTGCCCATACGAAGCTGAAAGTTTCTTACTAAAAATAAAAACAAAAATCTAAATTTGTACGTTGACGACTAACGCTGCGACTGAAAATGGAATTTCGACGTGAGATAATGGAGTTGGAACATCAACCGAAAATATTCAAGACAATTGCAACTAGGAAGAAGGCGAAGATGAAGAAGAATTTGTTGCGTTATTTGCGAGTAAACTAAACAATCAACTTAATGATGACTCAAGGATTTACCAGCAACGACCAGAATTTAAAATTGTACACTTATTTTAAGTTAAACTTTAATTTTTTATGGACTGAATAAGAATACGTTACTAATTAGGGATAAATTTTCTTAGACCCTATCTATATGGCAGAAAATTCATTGTGGTTACTGACCACAGACCTCTAGTATCATTATTTACTCACAAAAATCCGTCATCCAAATTGACGAGGATTAGATTAGACCTCTCGGATTATGATTTCGAGATTGTGTTTAAGCAAGGAAAAATAAATTGCAACGCGGACGCACTATCACGCATCAAGTTAGATTCTGATATTTTAAAAACAATGATTCCTCCAGAGAGAGACGAAAAAGTCAAAAAAGTGTTGGCAATAACAAGGGGTATGTCTGCAAAACAGAAAACAGACAATTTAATAAAAAATACTTCTATAGATGAGTCCGATACACAAGTAAAGTCTGATCAATTTTACGTATGGGATTGCACATCAATATCCGAAGTAAGAAAAGTTATGAAGTTGAAATTTATATTGCGCAAAAATAGTGAATTCGATATCGTCAGAACAAGCGACGAAGTCATTGTATACTGTAGTGATAAAGTTACCGAGAAATACGTTTCCGCTAACGAAAAGCTATCAGCGAGCTCATATACAATTAGATCGAATGTTAGAATCTGCAACGATAAGTCCAGTGCGATATACGTATCCACCATGGAAAAGTTGTTGGATGGAATTCTCGAGATGAATATATATGAATTAGCGTTATCAAATAACGATGATATCTTCAAAATAATAAGTAAAGAAGATTTCAAGAATATAATTAATATGTTGCAACAGAGTAAAAAATATGAAAGTCGCGCAAAATTAAGTATAATGATATATGAACCCCCGAAGAGTATAAAGAATACAACAATACAAAATCAGTTGATACAAGAATATCACGACACGCCACACGGAGGACATTTAGGAGTGAGAAAAACCCAATTAAAACTAAAACAAAGATATTGCTGGAAAAACATGAACAGCATGATTAAAAACTATGTCAACAATTGCAAACAGTGCAAACTAAACAAACAAGTACGACACACAAGAGAACACATGTTAAAAACCGACACACCTACCACCAGTTTCGAAACAATAGCTATCGATATCGTAGGACCATTAAGAATCTCGAACGACTATAGATACATCTTGACGATGCAGTGTGAACTAAGTAAATTCGTAATAGCATCACCACTAGAATGCAAAGACGCCAAAACAGTCGCGTACACATTAGTCAACGATCTTATATTAAAATTTGGACATTTTAAAATATTAAAATCTGACCAAGGTACGGAGTTTACGAATAATTTAATGCAAGAAATTTGCAAATTGCTTGAAATTAAACATATCTTTTCGACTACATATCATCATCAGACACTAGGCACAGTAGAACGCAACCATCGAGTGTTAAATGAGTATTTTCTAGCTTTTACCGAAGATCTAAATTGGGACAAGTGGATCCCGTATTACACGTTCGCATACAATACAACTCCCCATGTTGATAATGGCTACACGCCTTATGAATTAGTATTCGGCAAACTACCATATCTACCCAATGATATAGTCAGACAGACAGACAGAGTCAACGATACAGAAAATTCAGCAAACGAATTGAAAATTCGATTACACCATGCGTTAAACAAAGCAAAACAAATAATTGAAAAAGTCAAACAGAAACGTGTCGACAAAATGACAAAAACCAATCCAATTCATTTAAAAACAAACGATTTAGTTCTCTTGAAAATAAGAGAAAACTTGATAAACCTTATATAGGACCTTTTAGAGTAATAAATACAAATAATGTAAACACAACAATAGAAGTTGATGGTAAACCAAGAAAAGTCCATAACAATAATTTAAAATTGTACTGATTGATTTGAATATACTATAAATGTAAGAGACTAACTAGTAGCAAATTGAAATAAGTCAACAATATTAAATTCATATATTGAAATGACCTGTAAAGTAAACTAAATATTATATAATAACTTAGTACCAAAGTAAAAAAAGTAATTAAACTAGATATAAGCTCACAAAAATATTTTGAATTATATAGGAATTAAAAGTAGAATACTTATCTTTAGTTGTAAAATCCCAGGTGACCAATGCACATGCAACAAGATTAAACCCTTAAGATTTTTTTCTTCTATTAAGTATTCTGTACAAATAATACAATTAGTACACAATACTTCTGAGCGGTAAGGGTGTAGTGTAATACAAGCCACAACAAACAAAACAATATTCATACATTGCCATCTGATAGCCAGGCACGAGTCAAACCAATTGTGAGTCAGGCTTTGTTGGGTATATCCCGAGTCCAATTACAAACAATGAAATTAGAGCGGCTCAGCAAAACAATTGAAGATCAACAATGTGCACTGCGGACGGGTTCAGCATGGCATAACAATGAAAACAAATGTGAGGTTGATGGCATTTTATTGCTTACATCTGCAGTAAGATTCTTGAAGGCAATAAACCACACTTTATTGCTTGCACTTGCATTTTTGACCATGGGAATATATCGGAAATAGATTTAAGTCAGTAATATGTAAATAATATTTGATTAGTTAGTAAGTTATACATAAGCAATATTTTAGTATAAAAGAAATGATAATGAACGAATAAATTAACATTCATAGTAGAGAATTTGGATTGCCTACATCGGCACCCGTTTTCTTTGGTTTGTTCATTGCGGTAATATTCGACACTTGAGATGAAGGAGTTGATGGTCGTCTCTCCTGTACCCGAAAAACTATTCATATGCTGCAGGTGTTTTAGCTCCTGTCTATTTCCTCGTTCCTGATTAATCCTGAGCTGCTGGATCGCCTCCATTGCCTCTTCGAGCTGGGCTTCCCTCTGTTGAAGGTGTCTCTGCATTTCTTCCATTTCGTCTATTCCCCTTGCCGAATTAAGCAACTGTACGCGCCTTGATTTGCGAACTTCCACGATTGGTTTATTATAGGTTTTATTTTATTTTGATGGCAAGATTCCTGGCAGCCTCACCAGAGATTTTAAACAGTTTTTAAGGCCTCCGTTAAACTGTTCTTGCTCTATTTTACTTTTGTAGGTTGTTGTTCCGCACGATTCAACCTTCGCGATTAACGAACGGATTATCACGTTTTTAGCGTTATATTTTGCACTTTTAACCGTGATTTTGATAATTACCGACTGCGCCAGTGATGTTGCTGCGTTCTTTTCGAACCAAAAAAAACAACTCTTTTAAATTAAATTAAAACAAAACGATATTCAATTTTGCGTGGAGATGTTTTTATTCGCGTTTTTCGTACAGCGGTCTTAGTTGTATCGAGTGTCATCCAGAACTGGGGCGCGTCGTACATACTCAAATGCTCTTATCAACCGAAATTGCTGACGCTATGCCTGCTACTCTGCAGGTGTACGATGCACTTTTGCAGTGAGGTCTCGTTTCACCTCATCCAACACTTTTTTGTATTTGTCAGCATTATGAGTATATGTGACTTCTCCCCCTTCTAGATAAGAATTCTCCTGAATTCTATTTTCTATTTCTAATTTCACATTTTTCTTTTTGTAATACAAAAACATAATTACAATTATCAAAAATACTATTATAAAGAATGTAGTTACATTTATGCCGTATGTTACATTTTTATGAAATTTCAGTTCATCAATTTTCTGTATATTTTCAAAATGTTCTAATGCAATATCTTCTAAAGTTATTTTGTTTGTGAAATTAACGTAATTTTCATTTACAGGATAGTAGAACCTCTCTTGAATTTTATTTACATTATTTGAAAAATAACTATTTAATATCTTCAGTGTACAATTAATAAAATGAATTAAAGCATTGCCATTGGCAATAATATGTCTTTCATCACAATCTTGAGTAATATTTAATTGTTTGGAATTTTTTATTACGATTGTTTGTTCATCTATTTGCATTATTTCAATGTTTTTATTGGTTATCAATTTACAATCCTTTCGATATATACAATGTTTACTTACGTCTAATTCGTTGAGTGTTTTAAATTTTTGAAATGAATATGTTAGATTATTATATGCGAAAACTGTTTCTTTGTCAGCGTCGATTTCTTTGAGTTGATTATTAGGCATTGGGATAATTAATTTCAATTGAATATTAATAAATTCTCTTGGGATCTTTAAGGCAAACATAAGAGTATCATTATTACTTTTAGCAAATCCTAATTTTATGTATTGCATTCGGTTTACATCAATTTGATATTTTTGAATTTCTTCATCGGTTAGTATATTTGGATGTAGAATCCCGTGCTTTGCAGAAACGACATTGTCCTGGAGATGTTCGATTTTACTTTTCAACAATTGAATTTTAAAAAATTGATCGTAATAAATTTCATTTTTGATTCTGTCTTTGGAGATGCCATTTACTGTTGCTAAAATAGTGATTCTATCGTTTTCGATTATGCTCTTGAGTTGTTGAAACGTTTTATTAAAATATTCATTAATTTTGATCTGCTTATTAATTTCAGTAATGGCGTTATGGCTATTGGATTCAACTATTTTCATATGTTCGTCTATGTCACGTCTGTCTGTATCGTCCATGGTGCCATAGAGCCATTTTTGGGTGTTTCCAACTAAATTAATTAGACCTCTTTTACGTCTTTCTACTCGAGGCACGAGCGTTTTAATTTTGTTTCTTAAATGTTTAAGTTCCAATAGTAATGTATCCTTATGTTTTTCATCGAAAATATCTATATTTCTTTCAAAAACTGTAACTAATTCTAGAATCTCCGAAGTGTTTATAAAATGTATGATGAAATGTGATTTCGTAACTATTTCGGCCTTGTTCAATTGAATTTCGGCGAAACCTTTCTGTGTGTCAATTTTGTGTACGTTTAAATGTGCGTCGGTAAGCGTCCAAACTAACGTAAATGCCAACGCCATCAAAACTACTGAAAATTTCTGAAAAAGGTCTTACCATTACTATATTTTCTATATTATTGGATGAATGTTATAAAATTAAATGCTCTTGCAAAATTTCTACCATCATTTTTTTTCTGAAATAGGGTATATCGTTTTGAGAAAAAGTTAATTCGTGTCCACGGGCGATGTATTCCGCTGTAATGCAACTGAACACTCCGCAATCGCTACCATTTGTTTGTTGCGGTGAATCTATCGTGTTTTCTTTAACCCATCCCGTAGTGTCGAACGGAACTTTTAATTTTTCTAAAGATTCCTGTTTTAAATACTCCTGTAGTGTCTCTAATACTTGTGAGTTAGGCCTATGCAACGAGTCATAATAACGAATGGTTTTATTTTTAAAGTCAACAACTACCATGCACCAATGATTTGTCCCTACGTGAATTGGCACTAATAAGACATCTAAATCAAATATATTTTTTCGTTTAGTCCACTTTTTAACTCCCTCATATCCTGAGTGCACTAACTTCACCATAAAAAATGTGTTCATTGCATACGCCTTAACCTGGTAGTTCTCAGTTTGTTTTTCACTCCTTTTTGTTATTAGGCCCATATAAAAATTAATAATATTATCATTTAACCAATTGTTTCCTGTTAACGATTGTATATCATTCCTGGTTATGTTCAACCCAAATCTTGTTTTTAAAATATCATTTACTGCTCCTTCCTTATTTACATTATCTATTAAAACTAACTGATCCTTGGTGAATTCTGGGAATTCAATGTCAATTATATCGCTATCTTCATTTATTTTATTATCAGGATATTTACAGAATTTTAAAGGTCTTTTTATGTTCACTGGATGGACATTTTCAAGTTTGGTCTTTATATACTTTGGTTCTTGTTTGAGTCTAGCCGCCCTATAGTTTTTAACAAATCCAGTTGTTCGTGTTTCTTCGTAGTCTTCCCTTAATTTATTAGCTCTTGATATATATTTTTCTTTACTTCTGATTATATTAGATTTTACTTTTTCGTAGTCTACTTTGTGAAATTGTATATCATTTGGTGGGAATTTAGTTGTTGAGTGAAACCTGGAATTGTAATTCCTAACAGCTCGTTGAATTATTCTGCGGGCTGAAAAACCATTTTTTTGATAGACTAAGATTCTAAATTTTTCTGCTATGGTTTCGTGAAAACGTTCAATATCACCTAAACCAGTATGGCTATGAGCTTTAGTTAAATGCAGCTCTACATTTTCTGCTCTCAAAAAATCCTTCAATAATATGCCATTAAACTCGTTTCCGCCTATAATTTTTTTCGGTTTCCCTACTCTAGTGAAATGTTCCTCGAATGAGTCAATAATTGTTATATGATTGCGGTCTGGTAAGTAATACGCAGTACCAAATTTCGAAAATTTGTCAATGATAGTTAAAAATGAAAATTTCATAATGGTATATATATCTATTTGAATAAGCTGATTTATATCACGGGCTGTCTCTGTAAATTTAAATTTGGGTCTTAGTGGTCTTCGATCATACTTGACTTCTTGACACAGATCGCATTGATTTATCACGATATTGATTAATTCCAAAAGTTTGGGATAATAGATTTTATTTTTGATCGCATTAAACGTTTCTTGTATGCCGGAATGCATACTTTCCCTGGTATGGTACAATGATATTTGTTTGACCGCTTCCACCTCAGTTTTTAAATCTATGGCTCTATGTGAGCACCTGATAAATTTGATTTGCTTATCATTTGAAAACATTTCTCGCAGTTTTTCTTGGACTATATTATACTGGTGGTCAGAGATTTCAGAGTAAATGCCTATTGTGCCCTTTTTTATAAATCTCCTGAAAATATCATGAAGATTCTGGAAATCATATTCAGCGATGTAAGTTATTCGTTTTTTATGTATTATTTCTGATTCGCGCATTTTATTGCTGGTTAAAATTATTTGAGTCTTATACTTGTTTACTATTTCATCTTTTATAGGGATGTGGTCAAGCAGTTCTTCTTCTGCCGAATGCTTTGTAGCCATGGTTACATTTTCATCTTCTATGTTTAATAAGACTCCTAGGTCAGAATATGAATTTGTGCCTTTATGTGATTGGCTGGAGGTTTCGTTTTCACTGGAAATTTTTATTCGGCTAAAAAAATCAGCTACTTTATTTTCGTGCCCTTTTAAGTACTCAATTTTAAATTGGTACTCGCCTAATTTGAGCAGCCACCTTTGGTGTCTAGGCGATAGGTCTTTACCTCTATATTTGGCCTGCAGATATTTGATTGGCTGATGATCCGTGTATATGATAAATTTGTTGCCATAAAGATATGGTCGGAAATAATTCACCGACCACATAATGGCTAAAAATTCTTTGTCAGTTGTCGCGTAATTCCTCTCGTGTGAATTAAGCGTTCGTGACGCGAAGCAGACAGGGTGGCCATCTTGAGACAAGACGGCTCCTATCGCAAAGTTGGAGGCGTCAGTAGTTAGATGAAATTGCCTGTTAAAATCTGGGAATTTCAGAATTGGGGGTGAGCTTATAAGAGTCTTCAACTTCTCGAAAGCTTCTATGTAATTTGGATCATTTAGATTTATTTTCGTATCCTTTTTCAGATACTTAGTTATTGGTTGTGCCACTTTGGCGTAGTCACGGATAAATTTTCTGTAAAAACCAGTTGCGCCTAAAAAACTTTTGATTTCTTTTTCAGTTTTGGGTAATTGCAATTTCGTAATTATTTTTATTTTTTCTGGGTTTGGCTGCAAACCATCCCTCGTTATAATGTGGCCTAAAAATGGTGTCTGTTTGTGCATAAATTTGCACTTGTCTATTTGGATTTTAAGTTTATTTTCTTCCAACACTCTAAATATCTCGTTCAGAGCTTTGATATGTTCCTGAATTGATGTGCTATAAATCAGTATATCATCCAGATAGACTATACAAGTTTTGTTAATGAAATCCCTGAGGACTTCATTCATTAGCCTCTGGAAAGTCGCCGGAGCATTTTTGAGCCCAAATGGCATACGAACAAACTCGTATAACCCATGAGGTGTTACAAAAGCCGTCTTTTTACGATCTTCTTCTTTTACGAGGATCTGGTGATAGCCCTTTGCTAAATCAATAGTGGAAAAATACTGGGCTCTCCCCAGTTTGTCCAGTATCGAGTCTATGTTAGGCAGCGGGAACTTATCGTCCACCGTTACTTCGTTTAATTTTCGATAGTCGATAACAATTCGAAATTTTTTCTCACCCGAATTGTCACTTTTCTTGGGCACGACTATCAAAGGACTTGAATATTTTGAATTGCTTTTGCGAATTATCCCCTGTTTTTCCATTTCGCTTATTTGTCTACGAACTTCTTCCTCATGCTTCGGAGGGTACCTATAGAGCTTCGAATTTATCTGAGCGTTCGTAGTGGTCTTAATTTCATGTTTGATTTTTGGAGTACTAGTCAAAACATCCCCTTCTTTAAAAAATAAATGTTCAAATTGATTTATGAGTTTAGTTATTTGACGATTTTCTTCGTCATTGAGATGGTCCAGTTGAAGACGTTGGATATAATCTCTTTTTATTCCCTCTAAGGTGCACACTTGATATGAATAAGGATTGTTTATAAAGTGAAGTATTTGACCATTGAGTGTTATTGTTCCGGTTTCTAAATCGATAAGTGTGTTTAATTTATTAAGTAGATCAATGCCAATAATGAATTGGTACTTCCTTTTCAACAAAGATTGGACCTTCCAGCGTATTCTGGCTTCCGGTGGTGGTTTAAACTCTTCTGGAGCTCGCGTATGCACTTCATAATTTATAGTGTCTTTACCAATTATTGTGGTGAAATGCAAAGGTTGAATTTTTATTTTGTCAAAACCTTCTACTCGACCGTCTATTATGCTAAATGAGGAACCAGTATCAATAAGGGCAACATATTTTACGTTATTTATTGTCATGTGAATCATGGGAAGTTGTTCCGAGGCTAGTTGTAAAAAAACTCTTCGGAATTATTAGATTGAATATTACCTCTTTCATACGTTTTCTCAGATTTTTGGGTTTTATTACTTTAAATTCTTTGAGTGTTATCAACTTCCATAGGTTCTACAGCACGATTTCTATATTGATTAGAATTTGATCTAAACTGATTTGATCTATAATTTGCTCCCCTGTATTGCCCTGAATCATTATTTCGATATTTTTGATAATTATTAAAGTTGCTGTTACGATGATAGTTATCTGGGTATTTTCTGCCTTGCCCTGAACCGAACCTTCTGTTATTATTGTAATTGTTAAAATTATAATTTTGATATTGATTATTTGCGAACTGATGAGGTTTACACTGAACATGACCACTACTTTCATTAAGTTGACGATTACTGTTTGTATATTTATTAAACTTAGGAGGATTTCTTGTTGGCCTATTGTCACGTCTTCGGTATTCGTCTCTAATACATGCATCTTCGTATCTTCGTTTACGCATTATTTCGATTATGTCGTCAATGTTAGTTTTGTCGAATATCAATTCCAGCAAAACGCCTTGCGTTATTTCTTTTATTACATTCACGAGCACTGATTCTACATTGCTTAAGTCAAAATGATTTTCTTCTTCATAATACACTATCAGATTGTCGATTTGCATTTTTATTTCCAGAATAATTAATACTAGTTCACTTACATTATTTGCCTTGATACCATTGATGCGTTGATATATATCCATCGGTTCGATTTCTGGTTTGAATCGTAGCTTCAGTTTTGCTTTGATGCCCTGCCAGTTGTCCACTTCACGGTGATTAATGATACACTTCTTCGCTTCTCCCACGATCTTCTCATAAAAGATCATTCGGGTCGCCGTTCTTCTGGTCGTTTCATCCTGAATGGTGTTGAGGTAATATTCGACACTTGAGATGAAGGAGTTGATGGTCGTCTCTCCTGTACCCGAAAAACTATTCATATGCTGCAGGTGTTTTAGCTCCTGTCTATTTCCTCGTTCCTGATTAATCCTGAGCTGCTGGATCGCCTCCATTGCCTCTTCGAGCTGGGCTTCCCTCTGTTGAAATTGTCTCTGCATTTCTTCCATTTCGTCTATTCCCCTTGCCGAATTAAGCAACTGTACGCGCCTTGATTTGCGAACTTCCACGATTGTTTTATTATAGGTTTTATTTTATTTTGATGGCAAGATTCCTGGCAGCCTCACCAGAGATTTTAAACAGTTTTTAAGACCTCCGTTAAACTGTTCTTGCTCTATGTTACTTTTGTAGGTTGTTGTTCCGCACGATTCAACCTTCGCGATTAACGAACGGATTATCACGTTTTTAGCGTTATATTTTGCACTTTTAACCGTGATTTTGATAATTACCGACTGCGCCAGTGATGTTGCTGCGTTCTTTTCGAACCAAAAAAAAACAACTCTTTTAAATTAAATTAAAACAAAACGATATTCAATTTTGCGTGGAGATGTTTTTATTCGCGTTTTTCGTACAGCGGTCTTAGTTGTATCGAGTGTCATCCAGAACTGGGGCGCGTCGCACATACTCAAATGCTCTTATCAACCGAAATTGCTGACGCTATGTCTGCTACTCTGCAGGTGTACGATGCACTTTTGCAGTGAGGTCTCGTTTCACCTCAGCCAACACTTTTTTGTATTTGTCAGCATTATGAGTATATGTGACTAGCTGAGTAGTAAGTGACGTCCCTTCGAACTGGGTTTTGTATGAGTGCGAACCACTTTTTCAATCACTTCCAACCAGTGCAGGTTGGTGCTTGGTGTATGTTGTTACAAAGCGTTTCGATGGGAAATCAGTGCCATTTTGAGTCTGGGGTACGCTCGCCTGGTGCCGGTGATTTGTTGTTTGTAAGAGTGGTGTTGCGGTTGGTTGGGTGGGGTTGTCAGGTGGTATGCGGTGATTTGTGTTGGTAGAAGAGTGTAGAGGTTTGGTCAGGTGTGTCGCGGTGATGTGTGTTGTGTTGTGTTGTGAGGGGTTGCTGAGCGTGGTTGGTAGAAGGGTGTAGAGGTTTTTTCAGGTGTGTCGCGGTGATTTGTGTTGTATTGTGAGGGGTTGCTGACCGTGGTTGGTAGAAGGGTATAGAGGTTTGTTCAGGTGTGTCGTGGTGATTTGTGTTGTGTGGTGATGGGTTGCTTAGCGTGGTTGGTAGAAGGGTGTACAGGTTTGGTCAGGTATGTTGCGGTGATTTGTGTTGTGTTGTGTTGTGAGGGGTTGCTGAGCGTGGTTAGTAGAAGGGTGTAGAGGTTTGTTCAGGTGTGTAGTGGTGATTAATGTTGTTAGATTGGCATGGCGAACAGATGTCTGCATATAGATACATTAAGAGGGTTATTTGCGAGGCGTAGAGCAATGTTGTGGGTCCAGTTGGTTGGTTGCTAGGGGTGAAGGGTGTGTAAGAAAGGAAAATGTATTGAGTTTTTGTGAAATGGATAACCAGGGCGTCATGAAAGGCAGATGGTAAAATATTCATGAAATGCCGTGTGCGCAAATTTTTCTTCCTACATTAATGGTTGGTTGGTTGTAGTGGCAGCCCCCTTTGTCAAAAGGCGGCTCATTTAGGCCAAGATAGGCCGCTCCCTATTAAAATGTGGTATACATTTTAATAGGGAGCGGCACTAAAACCTGTTGGGTGACGAGAACCATTTCGATTCTCGAATGAATCCGGCAACGCAGCTTATGTTTAAATCAGTTACTTCCGTAAAGCTGTCCAGGAAGGGTGAGCCTAAGGTTTTCATGCGTTTCCTGGACAGTGCTGGGCATTCACACAGAAAATGTTGGATCGTTTCCTCCTCCTCCTCCGATCTGCATCAGCGGCAGAAATCGTGGAAAGGGACACCCAGTCTTTCTGCGTGTCTGCCAATGAGACAATGCTACGTCAGTACGGATACGTTGAAACTTAATGTTTCACGGCTCGTGTTGGTGATCTGCTTGGTGCGCTTTGAGCTTAGTGTGTGCCAAGTTTGCCTGGTTGTCCTGCAGATTTCTTCCAGCAGCCAGGCCCTATTTGCAGCCTCTGTATAATACCGCTTGAAACTTAGCTTGACGGAGGCCAACGGATGGCCGACTTGGAGTGTTAGTGTATAATCCTGGAGCTCAGTGCCAGCTCTAGCTAGGGCATCAGCTTCGCAGTTCCCAGGTATATCACTGTGACCCGGAACCCAGCAAATAATCATTTCACAGTGAAGCGACATCGCGTTCAGTAGTGTGCGACATTCCATTACAATTTTGGATGAGGTATACACTGTAATGAATGTATTGAGATGGCAGGATCGCCATGTAATGAAGCTTGATCGCCATGTAACGTATGTAACGTATGCGATGAGGCTACTGTTGTCTCATCGTGCTGGCCAAGTGAAGAGCGTCTTCTTCTATATTCCTCTAAAGATATAAACTTCTTCTCACTAGAAAGAAGTTATACTTAGATAGGATGACAATATTTACGCTAGAAGGACCTACCGGCATTCCGAAGATTGCCACATGTTTGGCGCAGTTCAAAAGAACAGGCGGCCGATATTTCTAATTAAACGTAGTTGCCGAAGTTTGAGGCAACTTTTAATCTGCCGAACTTTCCAAGGCAGACTTTACTTGAATGTTCCTTCCAAACACTCTGCCGATTTGAAGGCAAGGGTTGCTAAATGAAACAAGTAACTTCGTCTGGCTATGGAACGATTCTGTCTTGTGCTAGACTCGTTCCTTCCTTTTATTTACAAAAATTACTGTACAATCAATTTGCTTATTCTATAAAATTCTTACTCTAGTTTTAAATCTACTTACCATAACCAATCGTTCCCACGGAATATTGCTTGCTTGCAATGGCCTAATTGCACATTTGCTTACTCTGGGCTCAATGCTCTACTAAAAGTTTCTCACGGTACGCGGGTTCGAGAATCTGATTATTAAAGAGCTTACTGGAATTTTGTAGGACATTACAAAAGTTTGAGTATGCTGTCACAAAGCTCGTTTGGGACATAGTTGTGTATTGGCTAGCACCGGGTTTGGAACTGGGAATACACTACAACACGTTGAATAATGATTGGATAGCAGCTTGACTGTCAGAAAAGATGTTTAAATTTCTTATGGAAATTTTCTGATTTCTCAGCCAGTCCACTGCCTTATGTATTGCAATGACCTCTGCCTGAAGGACACTGCAGTGATCTGGTAGCCGGAAGGATAGTCTCAGACCTAGCCGTTCGGAGTAAACACCACAGCCAAATTTTCGATCCATTTTTGATCCATCAGTGTAGATGTCGACCGATTCCTGTATCCTATTTCCTTCCATTATCCAGTCATCTCTGCTAGGGATGACGGAATTGAAACTGTGGTGGAAGCAGGGAATCGGAGGAGTGAGGTCTACTTTCTCTGGCGTTGGTCCATCCCACCGTAATATGGTAGAGTGGCCGATATTCCCATCACGCCAGAGATTTAGAGCTTTCAATTGAATAGCAGAGCACTTGGCCTGCTGTTTCGTTAGGAGCTCCGTCGGGAGCCAATTTAATAGCATAAACAATGCTTTTTTCGGGATAGTGCGTATAGCCCCGGTGATTGCAATAGCTGCAGTCCTCCTAACCCTGTTAACCAGGTTCGCGTTTGATGTTTTTGCCATCGCTGGCCACCAAATAACCACGCCATACAGAAGGATTGGTTCCACTATCGCTGTATAGAGCCATGATACAGTTTTGGGTTTCAGTCCCCATCTTTTCCCAATAGCTCTTTTGCAGCAGGAGATTGCACATGCCGCTTTACGCGCTCTTTCCGCTATGTTTGCTTTCCATGCGAGTTTGGAGTCTAAGATCAGACCTAAATATTTGACCTGATGAGGTGGATTGAGACTTGTCTCACCATGTTTAGGTGGAGCAAATCGTGGAATTTTGTTTTTTCTCGTGAAGAGCACAAGTTGCGTTATCTGCAGATTTATCTTTAACCGCACTCTTTGCTCCATTTGGTAAGAACACCTAGGGCTAAGTTTAGTCTTTCAGATAGTGTGTTGACAAATTTGCCCGATATTGCTATTGCAACATCGTCAGCGTAGGCTAAGACTTTGCAGCCAGTCGTTTCTATTGTTGACAGGAGTTTGTCCACCACTAAGTTCCATAGAAGGGGAGATAGCGCCCCACTTTGCGGGGTACCTCTACACGTCCGCCTTCTAAGGATGCTGTCTCCTACTGAAGAGTTGATGCTCCTGCTGCTTAGTAGTTACACGATAAACTTAATCAGGTTATCATCCACATTATTATTCTCGAGTGCCTTCTCAATAGCCTTATGGCTGACATTGTTGAATGCATCTTCGATGTCTAGAAAAACCGCCTGCGTATATTCTTTGACGCTTAGCGATTTTTCGATGTAGCTGATGAGCGAGTGAAGAGCTGTTTCAACCGATCTCCCTTTTGTGTATGCGTGCTGCGCATTAGAGAGTGCTTGCAGGGTAGCCTTCAAATGAATCTCTATCAGCCGTTCCAGAATTTTCAGCAGAAAAGAGGTGAGGCTGATAGGTCTGTAGTCCTTAGGTGAGGAGTGGGATGTCTTGCCCGCTTTGGGTATGAAGACTTTTTTAGCTTCTTTCCACCGCTGTGGAATATAGGACATCCGTAGACACGCCTTAAAGTTGGCTTTTAGCCACGGTAGTGCTGTATTGATTCCCTGCTGAATCTCAACAGGTGAGAAATTGTCCATTCCAGGGGATTTAAATGGTTGAAATGAGCTGATTGCCCAGCGTAGGAGCCTGTCGTCTACAGGCACAGCGGTTGACAGGCAGTTCGGGGACGTATGTGGATCAGCTTTGTCAGCCACATCCTCACTGCCCGGGAAGTGCGTGTCCATGAGAATGGCTAGCGTCTCGGAGCTGGATTTGGTCCAGGTCACATTCGCGTCCTTGATAGACCCCATAAATAAGGGCATGGTCGTCATAACTTTTCGCAGACGACTGACATCTTTGGAATGCTCTATTTCTGCACAGAAACTTCTCCACGAGGTGCGTTTTGCTTTTCTGATGGAGCTTTTAAGCTCCTTCAGTTTTAGTTTATAAGAAGAGCAATCATTGGATACTTTAGCCTGATTATAGGGCCACCTACATTCCTTCCGCAGCTCCGCAATGTCACTATTCCACCAGGGGGGCTTATACTTCCCCCTAGGCCTCGTTGGACTACATGCAGATCTTGCTGCTTCGTTGAAGGCCGATGTAAGAGTCCCAACGGTTTCCTCCAGGCAACCTATGTCTTCAATCTTCGGAGGTCCAACTTCTAGTGCAGACTCGAATCCTGCTTGGTACTTGACCCAATCCATCCTTCTTTTGTTAATGAAAGTTGGATTTTTGGGAGGATCAAAAACCACATCCAACATTATATATGAATGATCGGAGAACGAGCACTCTTATGATACATGCCATCCTTTGATAGCGTGGTGCGAGTGCTCGTTCGTTAGAGTGATATCCAGAACTTCCCCACGGCTCGCCGTAATGAAAGTAGGATCCTAACCTTTGTTTGCTAGCGCTAAGTTATGCGTTAAAATAAATTCAAAGAGTGACTCACCCCTTTTGTTCGTATCGGTGCTACCCCAAATGCGGTGATAAGCATTGGCGTCCGCGCCTTTCCACTGCTATGAAAATGGTGTCCTGGTCACTGCAATTGTACAGGGTTAGAAACTTCAAGCCTTCCTTTATTATTATGCAAGCTCTCGGCTTACCTGCTAGGTAGAGGGATACTGTTTTGTATCCCTTCGTATTGAGCCCGCAAACCTGGTTGCGAACAACCCAAGGTTCCTGGGCCAGTATTAGCTCCTCTCCTTTTTGGGCCAGGTGGAGGAGCAGTGCGGCGGATGCCGCCTTAGAATGATGGAGGTTTATCTGTAGAAACCTCAGCATCACGACACAATGTTTTTGTCCGCCTCCTCGTCAGATCACATTAATGCAATTGTACCTTCTGGCCACGTTGAATATATGTAGCGTCTGTTCAAGACAACGAATGATGCGGACAGGGTAATGCCTAGCACGCACATTTTCTGGGGCACTGTTTCAAAATTAGCTTAATGTATTACGAACCCAATAATCTTCAATATGCCGTGTTACTGTACGTTATTTGTGCCAAAGGCAAGCCGAATGATGAGGACAGGATAAAGCCTTGCACGCACATTTTCTGGGGCAATGTATCAAAATTAGCTTAATGTATTACGAACCCAATGATCTTCAATATGCTGCTTTACTGTAGGTTGTTTGTGCCAAAGGCAGGCCGAATGATGGGTGGAAAGAAACAGGCAGCAATTTTAATGGTAATTGACATTCATACTGAATTCTGATACTAACATTAATGCATTACGAAAAGTATCCAATTAATTTCATACACATGTACGTTGTAGTATGGTAGTACATATAACTATGTATTAATTTTCTTAATACTGCGAGACAGTCTACCAGGACTTCATTTATTCAGGATGTTAAAATATCTCAAGTCTTTTTTTTGAAGGCAAACGAATGATGGTAAAGAGGACGATCGACCTGTATGAGGCCAATACTTAGTTATTGTAATTAAAGGTATTTCCCCAAGGTTGACCGTGACGACGCATTGGCTGCAACATGTGCTTCTTTCGTGTAGAGATGTATCAGGAATGATCAAGTATCAGGCTAATCGTTTTTTTCTTGTTGTTTGCTGGGGAACTATAGATTTGAGGATGAATATCATTAAAATAGCGCCTTGCCTTCCGCATTCTTGATGAGAGTTTGTGTTGTACATAATTTACACTATGTTGCGAAATGTATTAATTAAGTGATATGGCTCAATTTTCAATGTGAATTAATTAGCTTCATGAGACAATGACGTTTGCTTAACACGGCCGGTAGCACAGACTACATGCAAATGCTCGCTATTTGTACATTGTCAATTGTGGTGCGTGTGTTTTGATTAAAGTCCTTAGAGGGCTGTCGTGAATGGGTTTAGGGGGAATGAAAGTGACCAAGCTATGATCACCGGGGTGAAATGGTATAAATACAGATACACAGTAAAGTCATAATTGAAATTTTTAGCGTACATACTGCCAGGAATTTGGCGCTGTGGAATATCTGAGGATACTAACAACAGTAAGAGTTGGTGAGCAAATTATTTGTATATATATTATTTCTTGTTAGTTTTAACTATCCTGTTACAGATTAAAACCAATTTTGTAAATTGCAGCCCGATAAAGGTCTACTGTTCAGCTGTTGTAAACTAGCTTAGGGTTCCCCATCTTACGTTTTCAAATTGTTTCAGTGCAAATATATAAATAACTTTGAAAATGGTAGGTAATACATCTAAGTTTGATGGCTGAGCTTTACTATCAATTTTTCCTTTCAGAAACCCGTGGCACTTCTAGACAACATCTGCAACTATACCCCTGATCAACATGTTGCACTTGCTACATTCGACGTAGGTAAAAAATACAGAATTAAATGTTTTCGATTGATAACCACGCAGTATGGAGCACGCATCACTGGGCATTTGGTGGACGGGACCTACTGTTTTCTTCCGCCAAGATTCTCCGAGAAAATAAAAAAGCAACGTCAGGTTGAGGAGCTGAACGAGATCAAAAATTACAATCTCATATTCGAGGGTAAAGACGATACAAGGGGTGGTTATTTCAAAATAAAATTTGTTGAAGATAGCAACGATGAATAAAAAGGATTTTTGGTCATACAACATTGTTTTTATTTCCAATTCACTTTTTCCATATCACAACTGTATGAAGAAATAAAAGACTGATTTCGAATGTAATTCAACATTGTTTGAAAATGTCACTTACATAATTTTAAACTTAACATTTCTCACTTTGTATTTAAAACACATTGACTTCCGTATTCTGTTGGAGGCTTTTCAACATCACAACACTCACATGTATCCGGTCCGGATTCGGCATTGTCATAAAACCATGGACAGGAATTGTAGTGTATTCCGTGAATTGATGTGGTAGACGGGATCTTTGAGAATAACTTAGCAGCCTCTCACGATGTTCATCCAGAAGTACATCCATGTATTCCGCAACAAAGTCGTCATAATTTCGTAGTTCCACAGCACTAGTCATCTTGTTCGCACAAAGTTTGTTTGTAAACTGACAATGTTTTCAATGAGAGGTTTTGAACTATACAATATGTGAAAACTCCTCATTGAAAATGTTCTCCCTGAATTTGTAAGATGGAGTGGGTTTTATAATTTCATGTATTTGTGAAATGCGATGTTTAAATCAAAACCTATCACGAGCATGCATTTCCCACTCGCCTTTACGAATCATGCGATACGCATAGCCCCAGGCTATCATATACCTCATGTGAACGCTGTCTGCGAATCTAACGTGTTTTGCAATTTCAGCGAGTTGTGATAGGATCCTGGAATGCATTCACATTACGTCTTTTATATCTACCCATGAATTATGCGCCGAAGGAAAACCTAGCCATTTTACGAAAGCTCGATTTTGAACCCTTTTCAAAATCTTCTCAACAAGGTAAACATCGGGATATTTCACCTTTAATAATTCTGTTTCATAGAAACCACCTTGTATGGTTTTACCTTGATAATCTTCAAGAAAGTATGTCCGTGGTTGTGTTTTTCTCACTTCCTTTATAGTGAATATTTCAGTCGAACAGTTCGGTGTGTAGCCTTTTTCAAACACATGCTTGTACTTACTTATTTGCACATGATTTCCAATTTTAAATTTAGGCTTTGAAACCACCTTAACTTTCTTATAAACAGTTGCAAGTAGATGTCATTCATTTGTTACGTTAACATCTATGGGACGCATCTTGATTATGCGATATTTTGTTTTGTTGTACTTGTCCGTCAACTTCTGTATAATGCTAATCCAATGATAATTCCCATTCATACTGAATTCTTTCCACATGATGCCCTTCAGAGTTCGGTTGAATCTCTCGACAATTGAAGCTTTTAACGCGCTGAATGTAAAATAATGGATTCTTTAATAGTTTTTCATTATCCGATGAAATGTTTTATTGAAAAATTCGTTTCCATCAAACGGTTTGTAGATTTCGGGGTATACGTCTCTGTTTGAGAACTGATCCCATAGCCTTAGCCACATCATTGGAATTTTTACTTTTGACGAGGAGAGTCCAAGCGTACTTTGAAAATGTATCAATTATTGTCATTAGAAATTTATAACCGCGATTTTCAGATGCATACGCACTCATATCAACCAGATCTGCCTGCCAAAGGTCATCAATACCCCTTATAACAACACTTCGACATTTAAAGTTTTTTCGAGCGGTTTTATGGAGTTCATTAACAATTTGCCTTCTACTCATCCTGAAAAATGTATAAATAAAAGTTTTTTGGAATGGCTTTTATAAGAAGTTTTTCTTTTCCAAACACAAAAAGCTTCTGCACTTTAAACACCCTTTTACAATGATGGTGGCAGGCCCGTCTGGCTGCGGGAGGCCGACATTCATAGAAAATCTTCTTAGAAACAATGCAACGATTCAACCATCAGTGAAGAAAATTATTTGGTGTAACGCTGAACAGAGTGCTATACCACGGCAAGCGCCATTTGAAAATGTCGAATATTTGAACTCTATTGCTGAGGAATTTCCAAATAGCACGAATCAACCAATCCTAATTGTACTGGCTTTTACAAGACAAGTATGCGAGTTGTTTACGAAAGGATCGCATCATCGTAACCTGTCTGTCGTTCTGGTGACTCAGAATGTTTTTCATCAAGGAAAATTTTGCCGAGATATTTCGCTAAACTGTAAGTATCTAGTATGCTTCAAGAACCCACGAGACTCTTGACTCTTGAGTCAATTTCATCATCTCGCTAAACAGATATACGCTGAAAACAGTCCGGAGCTTATGAGAATATATAAAGAAATAACTCAACAACCACATAGCTATTTGCTAAAAGACCTAACACAGGATATAAATGACACCTTACGTTTTCGCACCGACATATTTAATACAACATTTGTAACGTGTTATTGCTCCCCAGATAGTTTGAAAGAAGACAATGGTGTAACGAATGAGACGATTGAAGGACAACAAGCATATGCTGAACGTTCTTAAAAAAGCTAGCCCGTGTTTAAGAAAGGCTATACAGAAAACCGCCTATCCCGAAGTAATTAAAACTCTATGTAAAACCACACACAATACACTGAAAGGAAATCATTTGCCTAGAGGAAAAATATTCTCCCGGCTTTGTAAATATAAAAAGAGTATGCGTAAGCTAGCGGAGGCTAAACGATCCGTTCCATGCCAACGTAAAGTATTAATTCAACAAGGCGGATTCTTACCCGTATTGCTATGAAGTGTTCTTTCAGGTGTGATAGGGTCTTTAATTGAAAAATATGCATAGAAATAGCAGTCTTAATGAATTGCTTCTATTACCCTCGCAAGTATGTGAACGTTTAAAGGAGACAGTTGAAAGCGCTAGGACACAGACACTGTTTGACAAAACCATGAGTAAGATACTAAACAATAAGCGCCAAAATGATGAAGCAAAATGGTATCGGTACCGGAATGTGCTAATACAATTTTTAAATACAAAACGAAGAAAAAAATCATTTAAGGAGACGAAAGCTGAAAATCTTTCATCGAAAAACCGCATGGATAGTCAGAAATATAAGAATATGCGTGAAAACACTACACAAAAGAGGTTCCTCTTTAAAAACGAAATACCCACACAAACTTCGCCTCCATGACCGGAGGAGATATTCGAGTCGATAAATGAAATAACACCAATGAAGCAAGAATTGGCTGCTGCTTTAAGGCGACGATTATCAGCAAGTGGAATAGCAGAAAGTTTTAAACCTGCTTCCAAAACAAGGAAAAGTGTGGCTGATTCATTTCCGGCGAAGATGGTATAAGGCAGCATACAATTCCAGCGGATATGAGTGTGGATGAACTGGATAACGTTTTCACTGATTTAGATGCAGTAGATGATAGAGGTGCTGTAGCGTCAGATTTCGATGAAGTAGGTCGAAAGTCTGGCAAGCAATCTATAATAAGACCCTATCGTCTAAGCCATGATCAATTTGAGACTGACATTCCCATCAAAAAGCCTGCTCGGCAAAGTGAGCGGTTAAGATTGAAAACCGAGCCTAGTTCCAGAGGTAAAAACCTGAATTGGGACAGAATCTAAAAAAAGCCTATAAACATAATAGATGACGAGTTCTACGTTGTCTCTTGAGCAACAGTTCCCTTGACATTTACCCTTACAATACGCTATCATCTTTCGAAAATATATTACCGACTGTGTGTAATTTTACCGGCAATTGGTATGTCGGAATAACGGAGATCACTCTACCAAAACGTAAAAAAGAAAAAAGCGAATCAGGTAACCGCGGAATTTCTAAACGTTCTATACTATCTGAAGATAAAAGCGTTACGAAGCACCACAATCTTTACCAATTCAAAAAGATCCAAAAGCAATAATCGCTAAAGTTGTTGAATTGGGAAAGCAACATGTTCGTTCTAGATGGTATGCTAAAGATTTGCTAAAGGTATGTTTCAAGGAAAATGATATGAATTTTTCATCATTTTTTTCGTCATTATTTTTAGCAATTAGACCTACTTATTATAACTATTACCTGGCCGAAATTAAACAAATAATCTACGATCGTATTGAAGAAGATAGAGTTGGAAAGATAGTCTCCGACATTAGAAGTATTACAGAAGAAAGAGATTTTTGCATTCATATTTATCAATCCGGTAAGATTGCTGAGAAAATTTATTAAAAGTCAAATGCAAAATTTGAATCATTCCGAGCGCTTATAGACTACATAATTGGACAGATACCAAGAAAAAAACGAAACCACAATGAATTATTACAGATGGTTGATCAATAAATTTACCCGTCAAATAGTTTAAGGAAGAAACGGGTGTAATGTAATACAAGCCACAACAAACAAAACAATATTCATACATTGCCATCTGATAGCCAGGCACGAGTCAAACCAATTGTGAGTCAGGCTTTGTTGGGTATATCCCGAGTCCAATTACAAACAATGAAATAAGAGCGACTCAGCAAAACAATTGAAGACCAACAATGTGCACTTCGGACGGGTTCAGCATGGCATAACAATGAAAACGAATGTGAGGTTGATGGCATTTTATTGCTTACATCTGCAGTAAGATTCTTGAAGGCAATAAACCACACTTTATTGCTTGCACTTGCATTTTTGACCATGGGAATATATCGGAAATAGATTTAGGTCAGTAATATGTAAATAATATTTGATTAGTTAGTAAGTTATACATAAGCAATATTTTAGTATAAAAGAAATGATAATGAACGAATAAATTAACATTCATAGTAGAGAATTTGGATTGCCTACATCGGCACCCGTTTTCTTTTGTTTGTTCATTGCGGCGCTTGCGCTGTGTAAGAAATATAGGCAGCTCACGTTTGCCATCAGCTTTGGCGCTAGACGCCGATAATTAGGTGAGTCCCTCTTTTCCCGTAGTGAAACAATGGCCCCTAACGAAGCATATTTCATGGCGATCCTGCCCACTCGAAACATGTATCAAGGCGATTCTGCCCATACGAAGCTGAAAGTTTCTTACTAAAAATAAAAACAAAAATCTAAATTTGTACGTTGACGACTAACGCTGCGACTGAAAATGGAATTTCGACGTGAGATAATGGAGTTGGAACATCAACCGAAAATATTCAAGACAATTGCAACTAGGAAGAAGGCGAAGATGAAGAAGAATTTGTTGCGTTATTTGCGAGTAAACTAAACAATCAACTTAATGATGACTCAAGGATTTACCAGCAACGACCAGAATTTAAAATTGTACACTTATTTTAAGTTAAACTTTAATTTTTTATGGACTGAATAAGAATACGTTACTAATTAGGGATAAATTTTCTTAGACCCTATCTATATAGCAGAAAATTCATTGTGGTTACTGACCACAGACCTCTAGTATCATTATTTACTCACAAAAATCCGTCATCCAAATTGACGAGGATTAGATTAGACCTCTCGGATTATGATTTCGAGATTGTGTTTAAGCAAGGAAAAATAAATTGCAACGCGGACGCACTATCACGCATCAAGTTAGATTCTGATATTTTAAAAACAATGATTCCTCCAGAGAGAGACGAAAAAGTCAAAAAAGTGTTGGCAATAACAAGGGGTATGTCTGCAAAACAGAAAACAGACAATTTAATAAAAAATACTTCTATAGATGAGCCCGATACACAAGTAAAGTCTGATCAACTTTACGTATGGGATTGCACATCAATATCCGAAGTAAGAAAAGTTATGAAGTTGAAATTTATATTGCGCAAAAATAGTGAATTCGATATCGTCAGAACAAGCGACGAAGTCATTGTATACTGTAGTGATAAAGTTACCGAGAAATACGTTTCCGCTAACGAAAAGCTATCAGCGAGCTCATATACAATTAGATCGAATGTTAGAATCTGCAACGATAAGTCCAGTGCGATATACGTATCCACCATGGAAAAGTTGTTGGATGGAATTCTCGAGATGAATATATATGAATTAGCGTTATCAAATAACGATGATATCTTCAAAATAATAAGTAAAGAAGATTTCAAGAATATAATTAATATGTTGCAACAGAGTAAAAAATATGAAAGTCGCGCAAAATTAAGTATAATGATATATGAACCCCCGAAGAGTATAAAGAATACAACAATACAAAATCAGTTGATACAAGAATATCACGACACGCCACACGGAGGACATTTAGGAGTGAGAAAAACCCAATTAAAACTAAAACAAAGATATTGCTGGAAAAACATGAACAGCATGATTAAAATCTATGTCAACAATTGCAAACAGTGCAAACTAAACAAACAAGTACGACACACAAGAGAACACATGTTAAAAACCGACACACCTACCACCAGTTTCGAAACAATAGCTATCGATATCGTAGGACCATTAAGAATCTCGAACGACTATAGATACATCTTGACGATGCAGTGTGAACTAAGTAAATTCGTAATAGCATCACCACTAGAATGCAAAGACGCCAAAACAGTCGCGTACACATTAGTCAACGATCTTTTATTAAAATTTGGACATTTTAAAATATTAAAATCTGACCAAGGTACGGAGTTTACGAATAATTTAATGCAAGAAATTTGCAAATTGCTTGAAATTAAACATATCTTTTCGACTACATATCATCATCAGACACTAGGCACAGTAGAACGCAACCATCGAGTGTTAAATGAGTATTTTCTAGCTTTTACCGAAGATCTAAATTGGGACAAGTGGATCCCGTATTACACGTTCGCATACAATACAACTCCCCATGTTGATAATGGCTACACGCCTTATGAATTAGTATTCGGCAAACTACCATATCTACCCAATGATATAGTCAGACAGACAGACAGAGTCAACGATACAGAAAATTCAGCAAACGAATTGAAAATTCGATTACACCATGCGTTAAACAAAGCAAAACAAATAATTGAAAAAGTCAAACAGAAACGTGTCGACAAAATGACAAAAACCAATCCAATTCATTTAAAAACAAACGATTTAGTTCTCTTGAAAATAAGAGAAAACTTGATAAACCTTATATAGGACCTTTTAGAGTAATAAATACAAATAATGTAAACACAACAATAGAAGTTGATGGTAAACCAAGAAAAGTCCATAACAATAATTTAAAATTGTACTGATTGATTTGAATATACTATAAATGTAAGAGACTAACTAGTAGCAAATTGAAATAAGTCAACAATATTAAATTCATATATTGAAATGACCTGTAAAGTAAACTAAATATTATATAATAACTTAGTACCAAAGTAAAAAAAGTAATTAAACTAGATATAAGCTCACAAAAATATTTTGAATTATATAGGAATTAAAAGTAGAATACTTATCTTTAGTTGTAAAATCCCAGGTGACCAATGCACATGCAACAAGATTAAACCCTTAAGATTTTTTTCTTCTATTAAGTATTCTGTACAAATAATACAATTAGTACACAATACTTCTGAGCGGTAAGGGTGTAGTGTAATACAAGCCACAACAAACAAAACAATATTCATACATTGCCATCTGATAGCCAGGCACGAGTCAAACCAATTGTGAGTCAGGCTTTGTTGGGTATATCCCGAGTCCAATTACAAACAATGAAATTAGAGCGGCTCAGCAAAACAATTGAAGATCAACAATGTGCACTGCGGACGGGTTCAGCATGGCATAACAATGAAAACAAATGTGAGGTTGATGGCATTTTATTGCTTACATCTGCAGTAAGATTCTTGAAGGCAATAAACCACACTTTATTGCTTGCACTTGCATTTTTGACCATGGGAATATATCGGAAATAGATTTAGGTCAGTAATATGTAAATAATATTTGATTAGTTAGTAAGTTATACATAAGCAATATTTTAGTATAAAAGAAATGATAATGAACGAATAAATTAACATTCATAGTAGAGAATTTGGATTGCCTACATCGGCACCCGTTTTCTTTGGTTTGTTCATTGCGGCGCTTGCGCTGTGTAAGAAATATAGGCAGCTCACGCTTGCCATCAGCTTTGGCGCTAGACGCCGATAATTAAGTGAGTCCCTCTTTTCTCGTAGTGAAACAATGGCCCCTAACGAAGCATATTTCATGGCGATCCTGCCACTCCAAACTTATTTCACGGGATAGAGAAGCGGGTATTCAACCGACCACCCATACATTTCACATGAAAGATTATGGCATGCAGCTTGATGTAGCGCTGCCTATACCGTCACCGATTAACATAACAGATTTCATAGCCGTGTTACTAAGCGGAATTGAATTTAATGACGAAGAGCTACTTGATAAAGGAAAGTCATCTAGGATCACAACATCTCAATTACGAAAGCAGGTGTTTATTAAAATTGCCTCAGCAACCCGAGGATCCATATCCCGCACCGCTAAAGAATCCGACAGTGAAATATTACCCGATGAGCGGGTTAAAACTGATTTTCACACCATCATTAACATGCCCTACCAAAGAGCCGATGGTTCAAATGCTACAACTCCAGTTCCAATAGAAGTGGATAAAACCGATGATATTGCTGGCTTATTCATCGACGCATTCCTGAAGACACCCGTTGAGAAACGCGACCCCGAAACAATCGATGCAACAATAAAAGAGTCGTTTGACAAATCAATAATGCTGGACAGTATAAGTCAGCTTGAAAAATCATTGTCTGTACTTGAGAAAAGAACACATTGAGACACGCCCTCCAAAGCTATCGGTGATTGTGAAGGAAATAATTTGAAATATATTTATATGGATATTATTAAAACCAGAATAACTGGAAATAAACTGGTAAGAAATCTACGAGCAATCCCGCTGGGAAGTTGTGATAGCATTTTTAGACTCGATCATGTGAAGTACTGTCTACTGGAGAAAACTTTTATTGAAAGTATCTCATTCAAAATTACAGACCATCATGGCGAGCTAGTCAACTTTGAATCTAGCTTTACTCCAACTTTCATCATGCTTCATTTCAGATGAAGATAAGAATCTATAAATATTCGCAAGTTCGAAATAACAACATAGTTTTGATACAGGATCTAACACGTCTCTATGTTAATGTGATGAATTCACACTACGCACGTTACTACCTTAGCCAGAGTGGGGGAAAATTATCTAACATTGGAGAATTGTATCGATCGCCACTTGTTTACCAGCGAGGAAGGGGGGTTGGTAGTTTTTTCAGTGGATTGGTACGCTATCTCCAACCATTATTTCTACGTTGAGCAAAAGCTATAGGCAAACAAGTCGTCGAAACAGGAAAGTCCATTTTTAAAGAGGCAGAAAGCAGACCGCTTAAGCAGGTACTAAAAGAACATGGAAAATCTGCAGTACACGAATTGGCCCAAAAAGGTTTAAATAAAATCTTCGATCAAGTGGAAGGTAGAGGTAAGAGATTAGCTATAAAACGAGCTAGCCCTTACACAAGCAAGCAGCTGAAATCGGTGCCTTACCGTAAAAAAGAGAGAAAAGTGAGAAAGCTATCGTCAAACACAGCTAAGAAAACTATGAAAAGACGACGGCAATTAAGAAAGCGTACATTGTATATATATGACTAGTAGATAATACCTTCACGATGCAGAAAGAATGTATGAAGTCTGAATTGGATATTTTTACCTCACCACCAAATCGAAACAGTATTCTGAAGACTGAAGAGGTTGCTTACAAACCTATTGCATCACTGGACAATTTTTCTGTGTTGGAATTTGTCTCACTTGGCCATGGAGATACATATCGTGACTTATCCAGCATTTACCTACGCCTCAAAGTGCAGCTGATTAAATTTAAATATGGCAAGGAAAAACTTTTCACGGGAAAGGAGAAACTTTAGAAAGCTGACGGGGGTGAAGTTTTAGCTGACCCCATTGATGTAGCAAACAACCTCATACATGCACTTTTTAGGCAATGCACTGTACAATTGAATGGTAAGAATATAGTTCAGACAGACAACAATTGACACTATCGCGCCTATATTGAAAATTTACTGAACTATGGTAAAGAAGCTGCATCCACTCATCTCGAATCAGCCGGTTGGTATCTAGATCAGAATGAGATGGAGATGATTGAAGACTCAAGCCCTGGCGGTGGTCCTACTGAGTTAAATGAGGGCTTTCTTAAAAGGTCTGCAATGGTGGAAAAGAGTAACGTCGTTGAACTGGTGGGCACAGTTCATAGTGACATGTTGAATCGGGATAAACTGTTCATGAATGGAGTGGACTTCCGTTTAACACTTTCATTGGAAAAACCGGAATTTTATTTGTACTCGAAAGAAGATGACTTTAATCCACGCGTTAAAGTTCTCGAAGCGACAATGTTCATGAATCACGTCATTGTCAATCCCAGTATATTATTAGCACATGAAACTGTACTCCAACGATCGAATGCTGTACATCCGTACAAGCGGGTGGAAGTAAAAACCTACACTTTACCCACCAACACCTATACTCTATCTCTTGATAATGTAGTGATAGGACAATTACCAAATTTGCTAGTTTTTTGTATGGTGGATATTGACTCATACACCGGAAAGCGCACAAAGAATCCATTCAACTTTAAGCATAAAAAATTACCAACTTCAATCTATCAGTAAATGTTGTTCAAGTACCAAACCTTCCTCTAGAATTTGATTATTCGCACGAAAAATCAGTTAGCACTAGAGGATATCTTTCTCTGCTCAAGGGGACTGGAATCAATTATTTTGATAAAGGTCATCAGATATCCAAGAAATTCTTTGATGATGGCTGTTGTCTGCTAGCATTTGATTTAACAACAGACAGCTCATATGTTTCGGGATGCACTAGTTTGTTAAACCAAGGTGTGGTAAGGATCGAACGAAGATTCAAAGAAGTTTTAAAGAAAAGCGTCACCTGTATCATTTACGCGGAATATGATGGAAGGCTTGAAATTGACAAAAATCGGAATGTATTTACAAGCTTTTAAAAAACCTATAGAGATATATATCGCAATAACATTCAGATTTGGATAGTATTTACTCCAGTACACAGCAGAAGTCATGGCACATTGCCTTGTAAATGTTGAATACTTCTCAGAAGGTCACTTAACCTTCTTTAAGAAAGTATCGCTGACTGGGTTCACATCACAGAACAAACTTTAGTCGAAAGAAAATACGTATAAATATCTTACCACCTTGACTGTAGCTATAGATCAGACAGGCGTATTTGGAAACTTGGAACTCAAGCGACTCGTTGAGAATCTTATCAGATCGTTGGGAAAGTTTTCAACAGTGTTTGTGAACGGAAAATCGATAAAAGAATTCTTACAAAGCTACGTGACATCACATGTTAACATTGAAAACATATTCTTGAAAGGACAGGAATGAACACAATAGAGATCATCAACGCGTTGAAAGGTAATATCATAACAAAAAAGTTTCTTCAAGATGTATATCCCTGCGATCGCTTACCTCGGAAAATCAGAAAACCGGCATGCGTCATAGCCAACACAGATCCGTCCCAAAAGAGCGGTGTTCATTGGGTAGCATTCTACTTCCCTAAAAAAGGACCAGCTGAATATTTTGACTCGTTCGGTAAATATCCTACTAACAAGTACTTCAAAAAATTCCTTCGGCGCAATGGTAAAGTATTTTTAAATAATAAGCAGAGGTTACAGAGTGCATTCTCGACCACGTGCGGGCAGTATTGCTGTGTATTTCTTAATTTTCGTTGTAGTGGTAGAAGCTTCAAAAGATTTCTGAGCCGGTTCTCTACTGCAAACTATGACATCAATGATGATGAAATAGTTAATTTCTTCCACAGAATCTATTCGAGGGTCTCTTCGCAAAGTGTAGGGGGTGTTACAACCAGTCATGTAGACAGGAGACATGCGCTATAAAAAAAGCAAAGTGAGCTCAGTATAAAGGGACCGGCCAGAAACCACTGACTTTCAGTTTTACTTTAATAACCTTTCGAGCAGTATGACATCACCTATTCGGAAAATCGTTGACATTGCAAAATCGCAGCGATCTAACAAAAGGAGCAAACCTGAAGGCACAGCTGAATTAATTACTAAAAGATCTTGCATGCAGAAAATATCCGAGGTTCCTGGTGAAGATGTGCTACTGAACTACACCTTCTATCTGGATGGATGTCAAAACCAGAAAGTTACGTTTGGCTTCGATCCACTCACATTTGAGGTTTGAATAATCGTCAGTTATCCTGGACGTTTCCCTGTATCAACTAACTACCTAGCTACCAAGCTAACACCCTAGAACCTTTTAAATTTGGTTTTGTTGGTTTTGTAATCCTCAAATTATTTATAATATAACGGTTGGTTAATAAAAGTATTAAATAACAACACATTTTCATGTTTTAATCAATATTTTTCATTTATTAGCATATATAAGTATATGTTTACACAATTTTGCACTACACATCGCTTGGACTGTGTTTCCTCGTGAATTTCGCAATACGTGTGATACTTTCTCAGTTCGCTAAGTTTTGGTTATTGTAACTGGATTATATCTGTTGATGGTAGATATTTTTTCACAAACTTCTCTTTCATCTCACCTTTTACATAGATCGTCGATGTAGCATATTTTTCAAATATATCTGGTAGACTGGTGTAATTGATATTGCCATCATCCCAGTGCAAACCGTTAATGTTATCCACGTCAAAGTCGTTCTGTTTACAGCCCTTAAAAGATACCTCCTGGTGTGGATACGGTGGTGAATTTCGATGTATTTCTCAATAAAGCAAATATCATTATAGACTTATTACTATCGATTACTTGAATTTTGTAAACAATGTTTCGCCGTCAAAGAAGCTTGTTTCGATAGCTACGTTTTTCAATTAAATCTAGGCGGGCATCATTTGCGCCTCGGGCGCCGCCTCAATGGTCGATTGCCAGGCGTTCGTTGTGGTTGGACTCACACCGCCCAATTCGAAGAAACATTCTTCCATGATGCGATTCTGGAACATCACCGTCTGGTCCAGTCGAAAATTATCCATCGCTTCGACGGTGCTGAAGTTGATTTCACGCGATTCCGCTTCCAAATCCAGTGCTCACAGGCACACGCGCTTCGTGTTTTAACGTCTGTCGACGAGACGTCCCTAATTTCTCAACTCCCAGTTCTAAAAACTGGCTTCTCCAAAACAAAAAAACTCTTTTTCTCTCCTCGTTATATTTTTTACCGTCCGTACAGTTCGACCGTCAAAACGCAACTATCACACTCATACTCCATTTCCAGCATGTCGAACATCGAAAAGCTACTTTTCGCGTAGCGTTGCGTGATCGATCACTCGTATTCGCGAAAGCTTGAGCACGATCCGAGGGTTGGAGCAAGATGACGCGTTTGAATAGCTTTGTCGGAACTTGGCGAGCTTTACACTGTCAAATAATCATTGCCAGGTAGGTAGTTCTATGATTTAGTTATTTCGGGCAGAAAAGGTGCGCAGATAATTTGAATTTACTTTATGGTACGTAACAGTTCTCAGATTTTCCTCTACATATTTCCATGTAACCCACATGTTATTATTATCAACCGGGTAAATTGAACAAATTTCTACACCTGGTGATTGGAGAAGCTCACAAAATTGTTTGAAATTTTTAATCACTTTAGTGTTTGTTTGATCAATTCTTTGACCGAATTTGCCCAACAATGAGTTTAAAGTTTGGCAATATTACGTCGACCAGAATTTTTTTGAATTTGGCTTTTATCAAGAACAATACATTCCCGCCTTTCGTATGCTTCTATAAAATTATCTTTAAGCTCATCTGTCATATATTCATTACCCCAGCCACTAGCCATTTGTTTAATTTTCAAAAAAATATTAACATATTCGGTAAATAATCTGCCAGTCTTTGCATTAGGGTTGTACACTGTGTATTCATATTTCCATACTTCATATACTTTCATGACTTTGTACCCTCCTTTTACAGCTAAGGCTTTTTCTGGAACTACCCATGTACCTGTGAGTTTTCGCTCATCATCTGAATGATCACAACTTAAAACTTTATTCTTCTCGGCACATTTTTTACAGAATGTGAAATACAATTTATTGTTGTTTTTACATTGCATTTAATGAAACCATGCATTGAAATAATTTCATGTATAGCAGGTATATTGTCATTTCGAAATATCTCAGAATGCTTTATGGGGTACGGTGCGTATATGTTGATATACGGGTACAGACTGGCAAAGTGTAAATAACGTACTACCTCTCCCTCTTTTGGTTTATGGTATTATTTGAATACCTCATTACGACCTCCAAATAGAGCATCCCGCACACATAGTGGTGGCATTATATCATTATAATATTCCCGCAATTTTTCATTTAAAACCCGTCTTTATTTAGTACTTTTTGAAATTCACATTCCCACGAATATACCAGATTATATCCATTTCTCCTTATCGCCTCGATACGTCTTTGTGTGCTTTCATATCTTTGATTTATTTTTTCTAAACCCAACGAGCTATTATCAGTCGGTTCTTGAAATTAAAAGCAATCTATACAACCGTGATAATAACAGCCAAAGAACTCAAAGACAGTATTTGATTCTTTATGAAGGCCGTTGACATAGAATCCACACTTATCCAACGTTAACTCACCATTTTTGTTTGCGGAGATTATCAAGCCGCTTGTTTGTGAATTTTTGCAAGCCAGCCACTCACAAGAAATTACGAAACGTGTTTTACTTTTGAAATAGCCTCTTTTAGGTATTACGCCTCAGATATTTTTTTCGAGATATTTTTTCCGAAAAACTAGCATACATGTCGATGCAATTGTGAGACTTTCTAATAAGGGGTTCACTTCGGTCATTTTAATGAAATCATCCATAAACCTTATACATCCTCGTCATAAATTATCAACATCATTTACACAATATCGCAACAACTCATTTCTATTATTGAAAATATCTTGTGTTTTTGCATTGTACCAATTTAAAAAGGCCTTCCTTTCTTTAGGTTTCATTGTATTGCAACCGTACATTTCTGGTGGTGGGTGTTTACCGATATAATTTATATTCTCCTCCGTATTGAAATAATAAGGATAGTAACCTTTAGCACTGTGTTCAATATCGAAAACTTGTGGAAACTTAGAAAGTTGAAACGGCAGGAAATTTAAAGAGTCAGCAAATGAAACTTGTTCACTTGTCAACTTCATAATTTTGACTCTATTCATTAAAGGTTCAATATGTTTTTTTTCTAGCTATTAACTCCAAAATCAAGAAATGACCATCATAGCCTTGTAAATTATGTGCATAACAATATACGTTGCTCACATATGGTCTGGGTATTAAACAATAGTCTAGAAACCTTTCCACAACAGAGGATTGATCACTTTTTTCAAATATATGCTGTCTGACACCACATGTATCACATGGTTGTTTAATATCTTCATCTTGATAACAATTGTGACAAACATGTTGTGCTACAAATAGATTTGCAACATGTACAAAAGTTGAAAAGTTGTCTCCATACAGGCCGTCGTGAGTAGTTTCACAATCAAAAAATATTATGAGAAACTTTTTATCCTTTCTACCTATGTAGGGCTTTATAAAACAGGTATGTTGGGGCGGTTGTATTTTTGAACACATCTGACAGAAGTATTCGTCACATTGATGTTTGAGTCCTTTCCTGTATGTAAAATTTATAAATTTTGTGCAAAATACACATATCTTCAAAGTGTTACATACAGTTTTTCCTTTGAACTTTTTATCTAAATGGTTAGCGAAACATAGCGGTCTTCTAAACCCGCGATTACACTCACTACATTCAACCATCTGTGATACATACACGCAGAGTGGGAATGTGACACAGTACGGACATTTCATTTCACATTCATGAAACGAATGATTTGAAACTTTATCGCAATAGTTACAAATATAACTTTTGGAAAACAATCCGGTGACCGATTTTATGACTTTAAAAATGTTTTTTACTCTTGAAATAGAAGAGGTAATTTTTTTTGCTGTTATATCCTCTAGCGTATTTTTCAAAAGGATGGAATTCGGATCTCGAATATTATCGAAAACAAAAATTCGATATCCACATAAGTATTTTTGAAATTTATAAAGATCTAGGATGTTGCATCCATTCTGACTGTTTACCACTTTGCCATTTTTACACAATTGATCAGCTTTCAAATCCAAATATTGTAAAATGACTGAATTACTAACACGGCTTATATTACCCTCAACCATTTCCATTGCGTAACAAATACACCTTGGTAAACATGAAAGATCGTCAGCTTTAGTGGTTTTACCCGCATCCACTAAAACTTTTTTACTTTTTAAAAGTTCATCATCATCTGTGTACTTTTTATTTATACGCCCCCCACCGAAAGGAATGTTTATCACATCCGCATGGAACTGAATGATATCGTCCGAAAGAAATTTAGTGTTTGATTGGTTGGCATTTGCTATAAGACCCATTATGTATTCACCATTAATTTCCAGAACAGGCTTTAAACTCGACCATATGGGTTTAACGTGTGGTGATTGCGGGAGTGTTATTTTAGAGCTCATTTTACACTCAGAATTTGCGTTACCAAGAATGTCTGCAACTATCTTATCAGATATTTTTTCTAAAGTACTTAAAGGATCAACAGCTATATTGGTGGAGTCCTTTATTTGAAAACTTAAGGTGACACCTGTGACGTAAATTTTTTTAAATTGCTTCTCTTTCCTGGAAATTATTTGAAACGATCTTGATATATCGCTTGAGTCACCCTCTTGTTGATTACCTTCTCCAACACATTCTTGTTGAACATCAATAGAGCTGGAGGAGTTTCCATTACTCACCAAAAGGTTAAATGTTTCGTTTAGCAAACCATTTGAAAACGACAGGTAATGTACCTTTGAAAACTCTATCAACTGCAGTAAAAACCTGTATTTTTCATCTAATATCGGATAAATATTTCCATCCCTTAATTTATTTGTTGTATTCCTTAACCAGGTAATATAATCTTCAAAACTAGATGTTAACGCAATTTTAAAATCTTTAATTATATTTTCCATCTTTTTATTTTTCATCTAAATTTACTTATCTCTCTATTTTACATTATTAAAACTAATACACTATTTTAAACTATTTAGTAATTTTATTAGCTTAATTTTATCTGCTCCAGTTGTTAGCGGTATTATTCGGTGCAGCTCTGCCCTCTGCTGACGCAAATTCACCTGGCGTCCACCACGCTTCATTTTTTGGAGGGCTCCGTTGACGTAGGTTCAGGCACGAACCTTTTGCCCTGCAACCGTCTTTGCAGCTCTTCAACCGTCAGAGGTTGAGGTCCACGGAGAGGTGACGTCCTCTTTGCCTTTACAGGCTGTTTATTCTCCTCTGTTGTGCTGTCCGACAATTTATGATAACCCATTGTACCAGCCACGGTGTTTAATACAAATGTTTCCACGCCATACAATGTTCAAATTGCAAGCATATGCATGTAGTCTGTGCTACCGGCCGTGTTAACCAAACGTCATTTTCTCATGAAGCTAATTAATTCACATTGCAAATTGAGCCATACCACTTAATTACTACATTTCGGAATATAGTGAAAAATATGTACAATACAAACTCTCATCAAGAATGCGGAAGGCAAGGCGCTATTTTAATGAGATTCACCCTCAAATCTACAGTTACCCAGCAAACAACAAGAAAAAAACGATTAACCTGCAAAAACAATTTACCTGTACGTAACGACGTCCTTTTTCATTCATGATACATCTCTACACGAAAGAAGCACCTGTTGACGGCCAATTCGTCGACATGATCAACCTTGGAAAAATATCTTTAATTACAATAAACACGTATTGGCCTCATACAGGTTGATCGTCCTCTTTACCATCATTCGTTTGCCTTCAAAAAAAGACTTGAGATATTTTAACCTCCTAAACTAATGAACTTCTGGTAGACTGTCTCGCAGTATTAAGAAAATTAATACATAGTTAAGTGTACTTCCATACTACAACGTACATGTGAATGAAATTGATTGGATACTTTTCGTAATGCATTAAGGTTAGTATCAGAATTCAGTATGAATGTCAATTATCATTAAAATTGCAGCCTGTTTCTTTTCACCGATCATTCGGCTTGCCTTTGGCACAAACAACGTACAGTAAAGCAGCATATTGAAGATCATTGGGTTCGTAATACATTAAGCTAATTTTGATACAGTGCCCCAGAAAATGTGCGTGCAAGGCTTTTCCCTGTCCCCATCATTCGGCTTGCCTTTGGCACAAATAACGTACAGTAACACGGCGTATTGAAGATCATTAGGTTCGTAAAACATTAAGCTAATTTTGATACAGTGTCCCAGAAAATGTGCGTGTAAACAGACGCTACATATATTCAACGTGGCCAGGAGGTACAATTGCATTGATGTAGGAAGAAAAATTTCCGCACACGGCATTCCATGAATATTTTGCCGTCAGCCTTTCATGACGCTCTGGTAATCCATTTCACAAAAACTCAATAGATTATCCTTTCTAACAAACCCTACACTCCTAACAAAAAACCAACTGCACCCACAACTTTGCTCAACGCCTCGCAAATCAACTCTTGATGTATCTACATGCACACATCTGTTCGCCATGCAAATCTATCAACATTAATCACCACTACACACCTGAACAAACCTCTACACCCTTCTACCAATCACGCTCAGCAGCCCCTCACAATACAGCACAACACAAATCACCGCGACATACCTGAACAAACCTCTGCACCCTTCTACCAACCACGCTCAGCAACCCCTCACAACACGGCACAACACACATCACCGCGACACACATGACCAAACCTCTACACACTTCTACCAACCACGCTCAGCAACCCTTCACAACACAACACACATCACCGTGACACACCTGACCAAACCTCTACACCCTTCTACCAACACAAATCACCGCATACCACCTGACAACCCCACCCAACCAACCGCAACACCCCTCTTACAAACAACAAATCACCGGCACCAGGCGACCGTACCCCAGACTCAAAATGGCACTGATTCCCCATTTAAACGCCTTGTAACCACGTACAACAAGCACCAACCTGCTCTGGTAAGAAGTGATTGAAAAAGTGGTTCCCACCCATACAAAACCCGGTTCGAAGGTACGTCACTTACTACTCAGCTGAGTGGGCATTGACCGGCGGCGCGGAAAAAACGGGACTGGGTTTTTGCATAAATAGGATTGTGGAAGCAGCTGACGGGGCTTTTTACGTCGATCTCTTGGTTCAGTGCGAAGCGGCGTTCGCTTTTTACGTGGATCTCTTTGGTGAGTGCGAAGTGGCGTTTGCTTTTTACGTCGATCTTCTTGTTTCGGGCGAAGCTACGGTTTTCTTTTACGTCGATCTCTTGGTTGAGTGCAAAGTTCGAAGACGAGCGACTCCAACCAATCCAACCCCCACGACATCGACCAGTACAAGGAGGAAGAAGAATCCGGCCAATAAGAGAAGTGGAGCCAAATTTAAAAAGACGGCAGATAACAAGCGGTGGAAGTAGTGTAAGGGAAACAAATTGTAATTAGATTTAAGCATATATAGATAGGGAAAGAAAGGTTTGGAATTGGATAGAATAAATAGTGCTTATTAAGAAACTGTATTAATTATGAGAAGTGGCAGAGCGAACGTCGCGTCGGTTCCTCGCTTTCGACTTTTTTTCGTGCGAAAAATCCCAATTCGATCGGTGGTTTGGTCGTCGTGGATCCTAGTCCCGTTTCAGGATTCGCAGACAGGGCAGTCCCGGCGCAGAAACGGGTGGCGCCCTTTTTAAAATATATTCTCCCACACTCCTCTTCGCGGAAGAAGCCGGGTGGGATTGGCCAAACCGTGGCCAGGGTCAGCTACGGTGTAAGAATGTTGAGCGTTACGCAAAATTTAGCCGTAACAATACAACCAGTAATCGGAATCACGTTATAGCAAAGTAAATGCCTTCAGGCTACTCTGCATTTAAGTTCAAAATGTACGCTAATGTGTTAGTTTTAAATCGGACGCGGAGTCAAAAAAAATTCCATGTCTTCTGTTTTTGAATTGAAGGAAATGAGTACTCTAGTGACCTTGTATCGAGTACCGTCTGTGATAAGTTGTTTTCATTGATCGATTTGCAAAGCAGTAAGCATGAGCGTTTAATGGACTCACTTTAAGAAGCATTTCGGTTCAGTTCACTATCATACGTAACAATAAACTAAGCGTTCCTGTTTGAAAATTTTGTATTAGTCACATCTAGATCAATAATGAAAGAATTGGTGCCCGACTTGCTAATAAAGCTACCCAGCATGATATTCTGATTGTTTCTTTATGGTTTTTCACTCAATTTCTCTTTTCTTCTCTATGGATTGCACGTTGACTTAAAAGAGTTGCTGCCAGGTCACTGACAGAACGTTGTCTCTGATTTTGGTAAAAGGACGTGGAATAGGGATAGTCTGCTGATTTACATATAGAACACATCAAAGTGTTGAAAAACGCATTGTCATTGAATACGAACTACTCGAATCAGATCCAAACCTCGCAATTTTTTTTAAAAAAATAAGGAGACACTGAGAAAAGTATTCAGTAACCACCAGTAGCATTCACGAGCCAAAAAACGGTCAATACATAAAAAAGGTTGCAAACTACCTTAAAGTGCTCTCATAGCGTTATTAGCTTCTAAACCTTGAAAATGAAATTTAAGATTTTGAATATCGATCTTCGCCACTAAATAACATATTCTAAGTCTAAGTGTTTCTCATGGCAACAGTTAAAAGCTGATGGTGGCCTGGCCAAGGCATAATTAGATGAAAGCTCTGAGACTCATACCGTTTGTGCAAGGTTCAATTAGTGATGACTAATGATCACTGCTTGAGATCTCATGTCCATTTGTTGCAAACTTTGATTCATTGTTTGCCGAGCTCGTTATTGTTGCATCTGTTCGAGGCATGCCATAATATTTACGTTTTCGGTAGTATAAGCAAGTTGAATCTTGGCAGGAACGAACCTAAACTAAACTTGAAATTCCACATTTGGAAAGTCAATAATCTTTTCGCTGGTGAAATATAAATGCTAATGTTGTTACGCGGTAAGATACGGATAAAATCAGTGTTATTTGTGGGGAGGGGGTTAGGGTTTGTTCGGAACTGTCGGAGGTCACAACACTTTTTGAGTTGACAGTAGCACAGAATTGAAGCAAAAGGAGACCTCTCTTATTAGATAAATCTTTTAATTTCTCCTTTTTAACAAATGCAGGAGTTATATTTGGACAAATCACAAAAATTATATTGCGTTTTGCTTCGAACTTCTCATGATGTTGTCTTATAACCCGACAATTTCATTTCCAACATTTGCTGGTATATTTTGTAGAGGCTAATGTAACATAGTAAAAGCGAATCACGTGTATCATCAGTGACACACCACTCACTGCAAAAATTAAAGAAAACACAATGAGGTCGTAATGAACAGGCTAATATGTGACAACACGACAAGGATTCTGGGTGATGGATTCCAAAGTTCGAGCTGAAGATTGCTTCACATGGATCTTGTTTGGAAATACTTCAGCCATTATTTGTTGAAGCTTTGGCTAATGCCTCACATTACTCATCTACAAAGTCAGTCAATTTGAACAACATACACTGCGTGACAATAGGATAGGTTCGGTAATTTTGTTGCGCCTGCAGGTCATACAATGCTAGGTAAACCGAATTTGGTATTTTTCATAATTAGGGTCTGCACTACCGTAACTGTTACTTCAATTCTACAATTGGGGAATTACCCGTTATTTTCCAGGAATTTTTCGAACGAATTTGCGCATATTTAAGTGCGACAATAGGATAGGTTCAGCAATCATTTACACGTGTTGCTGAAGTTGGTTGTTCGGAGATTTTTAAAATAAAATTATAAATAAAGAAAGTGGTTTAAGTAATAATTTAGCTTATCAATATGGGATGTGGTAAAACTTTAACTGCAGGAGAAAGAACGCGAATTGAAACACTGAGAAAAGAAGGTTTTTCGAACAAAAAAATTTGCTCGAAGGATAGAAAGAAGTGCGAATGTGATAAATTCGTACGTCAAAGATCCAGAAAGCTACGGAAAAAATCAAAAAGAAAGGGTAAAGTGCGCCAGTGAGAGAGAACGACGACATATTTTAAGGAAAGCGTCCAATTCAACGAAGACAGCCAGACAAATTGCTGCAGATGTGAGCACCTCAGTAAGTATCAGGACTGTGCAAAGGATACTAGAGACATCTCCAATGTTAAAATGCCTTCGATTAAAAATGAAGCCAGCTTTAACACAACGACATCGACAAAGTCGTTTGGAGTTCGCTAGAGATCACATGTCATGGAGTACGGAATGGCGCCAAGTAGTTTTCTCAGATGAGAAAAGATTTTCCCTGGATGGTCCAGATGGGTATAGGTACTAAATTTACGACGTGAGGAAGGACCGTAAGTACCTCTCAAAGAGACATAGCCGCCTGGGATCAGTAATGGTGTGGGGAGCGATTTTCTACAATGGGCCTGTTGGTTTAGTAATAGTAACGGAAATGCAAACTGCGTTAAAATACCGGCAACTTCTGGAAAGTCAGAAAAATAAAATTAACCAAATGTTTGAAGTTACGGAATGGATTTTGCAACATAATTCTGCGCCTGTACACACTGCCATAATTGTGAAAGAATGGTTTTTTCAACAAAATGTTCGAATGTTAGAGTGGCCATCCTTATCACCTGATTTAAATATTACTGAAAATTTATGGGGATGGGGTTATCTAGAAAAAATTATGAAAATGGAAAGCAGTACAGCACTAAAAGTGAACTTATCACTGGAATAAAAGACGGATGGAATCAAATTCCAACAAGTATAATACAAAATTTGTATGACTCATTACCCAACAGAATTTTTGAGGTGATCAGTAAAAATGGAGGTAACACTCATTATTAATTATTGATAAAATGCACCTAAAAAGTTCATTGCTGTGTTTTTAATTTTTCCTCCTGATTTTCAGCCGTTTCCTGAAATTTTTTAAACCGAACCTATCCTATTGTCGCACTTAAATATGCGCAAATTTGTTCGAAAAATTCCTGGAAAATAACGGGTAATTCCCCGATTGTAGAATTGAAGTAACAGTTACGGTAGTGCAGACCCTAATTATGAAAAATACCAAATTCGGATTACCTTGCATTATGTGACCTGCAGGCGCAACAAAATTACCGAACCTATCCTATTGTCGCGCAGTGTATGTCAGCCACCGTATAAATTAGATTTCTATTATCTGAAACAATAGAAATCCTTATTAGGCCAGTACTTCGTTTTCACTGATCAGGACTCTTCGTTTTTCGTGCAGAATAAAATATTTAATGGGAGCCTTGTCAATTTGGCTCTTAAAAGTCAACTTTCCACTGGCAATCGTATTGGCAATTCTTGACACACGTAATGTGGCAAAAAGCTTATGTGATGTGAACAAACCTTGCGATGCGGTGAAATCAGATTAGGCGCCTCACTTATTATGAGCCTCTGATAACACAAGCTGAGTTTTTGAGGAATTGCTTTTCTTTAGTAAGAGCCTATTTTAGGTGAGTTTGCATTGGGTCTCTTGCTATAAGAAAGTAACCGCCATTCAATAATCATTTCATCAGAGAAAAATTTGGGGAACTTACACTGAGACGGCGCTTCATTCAATCTGACTTCGAAACTGGCGAACATATATACGGTGGTGTCGTGTATACCCCCACACAAAAAAGATTTTATTTTGGACATAACTTCATGCAACCTGCATTTTCATTCATTTAGTTCTCAATCTTTGACAACTCTTGCGGTTCTTAAAGTGTAACTGCTTCACATCAAAAATTCTATGTATCAATCGAAACCATAACAATGTCATTAGAGTAAATAAAAATTGGCAATATTATTCTTATCAAGATTTAGAGAAAGAGCAGGGGTGAAAATCAAGATATTAGGAATAATTTGGCGTGAAAATGGTTCAAGACACGACGTTTTAGCTCATAGCTTGATAAAATTCATTATAAATATTAATATTAACTGTTTCCTACGAAAACTGTTTTGAGTATCTGAATTTTGTTAGTATTTATTGTTTGTAGTGCAAATCGAGTTGAAATTTATTTTTGAGGAGGAAAACCCTAAGTTTTCTACAGAGTAACCTTTCGTCGTCAACGCTCAAAAGACAAGTCAGCCATAATTTCAATTCCATCAAGTATCTTAAGATGGTTCTGGTCGCAATTTTAACAATATTAGTTACAAAAAAAAAAAAAAAAAAGCAAATAAGAACGCGAATGAAATTATTTTTTTGGAAAAACAAAATCTTACTATTGCTTTAGTGTCGATATCATTTTTTTTTGTATAGCGGTCAACATGTATCACTCAGTTGCATTTTATTATTAGAAAAGCTTATTTGTTCATATTAAGTATGAAAACATTGAAGAAAATATGTAAATTACTGACAAATTCAACATTTCTGATCAAACAAAACCATACACGTTTTTTACCTTTACTGTAATTATATTCGATTGACCTAGCCCTATTTTTTTCACGACTGAATTATGTTAAGTTTTGACTGAAGCCGTTATTTAAAAGAAACAACAACTTAGCCAGGAAGTCTTTAAAGCTAAATTTAAAAACTCTATTAATATCTTTGTAGGAATAAATTGGAAATAAATTGTAAACGAAAACATAACAGACCATTATTGGGTAAATTGTTGTTACTTACATCCCATGTGCATTGAATTCCTGTGCTTTCTTTATAATTTTTTAAGCCGTTAGCATATGAAATTTTTGATTAACAATATTATGTGAACACGTTTGTTAGATATATAATCTTCAAAATGGACTCTGTATGTGTGTTCCTAACACTGCATAAGAATTTCTTTCAATTTAAAAAAAAATTCCAATAGGTTATTTTCATTTCCTTCTAGACGCCTTCCAATCATTTTCGCAAACAAATTTGACAGCTATAAACATTTTCAATGTTAATTGAAAGTTTGTCAAAACTCATTACAATTTACTATAAAAACGAAAACCAAGTGATCTAACACCTTTTTAATAAATTTAAACATCGACCATAACTATACCTTCCGTTTTTTTGGCAGAAAGAAGATGATGGAGTTATATTAGCAGCCTTAATCTGGGGCAGTGGCATAGAAAATAAAGTTGGATTGCTGTTTCTCTCAGCTCAATCTTGGACAGAAATTGGCAGATGTGAGTTTCAAACACCAGGACCGGTACCTAAATGTTTACATGGATGGTTTGCTCCAAACCGTTAAAATAATCCGAAAATAATTTCCATTCAAACCATGCAATGTACTTTTTATTATGCGAATGTGAATGATGCAAAATATATGAAATTTTATTTTCGATGTTTTTTATTAAAGAATTTCCTTATCAATTTTCTTAGAAAACTAGAACTCTGAGAGCCAATGAATTAATTGAGGAGAAACACAGTTCAGTACTGTAATTGATATCTATTCTGTGACGACTACTAGCAGCCTTCCACGCATGTGAGCTATAGAACAAAAATCTTACTTCGAAAAACCTTTCACAGTTTTTTGAAAACTATTAAGTTAACCATAACAGAAGGAATGATTGGAAACCTTCCACAATTTTTTGAAAAAATATTTGCAAATAAACAAGATGCACTTACAAATCAAACTATTAAGAGTCCATACTATAGAAACAGTAAAATTCTAGCTTAAATGGATCCTGCCACCAAAATGTATTTACATTTGTTCGAATGCACAAAGTAAAAGCATGACCTCAAGAAGAACCATTGATATTATTGCCTTCAACTTTAAGCCAATAAAACATTGAACAGCTTTGGGTAAATAAAGTAACATTAAATCTGACCCACAAAGAGTTCCAAGAGTTTTTTGACAAGGGAGCTCCGAGGACTGCTGATGAAAAGTAGATGCATCAGTACTTAACCACCAAGCTTTTCCTGGATGTCTGCATCGCCGAAGTATTAAAACATCGAGGCAGCAATAAGAAGAGTTCCGGGAACATCTTCAAATTTCCCGTTCCATCACGGTATGCGAGGTTATTAACCAACTCGAAAAGATTCAAATCGAGCCAAACGTGGAATGCTATGACTATTAGGAAATGGAGAATATCAACCAAAATCAGTAGAAATAAGAACATAAACAGTAATATTACTAGTCTACGTAAAAAGTGTAATTCGACTTTATTGACTGACGTTGATATCATACAGACGAACAAAGACAGTTCTTCAAACGGACCTCTACAAATAAAACCTACTTCCCTACTCAACAACGCCACATGCAAGTCCCTCGTTCCTGTAAATTACTCGAATTCCTTTTTAAAACTTCCCTTATTTCAATCAAACCTTATTCTTTACAGGAACTTTGTCCGTGGTGAAGACCTGGTTCTAGTTACGGGGGGTTCAATAATCCTTCCAACTGCTTCAACGTCTAGTAAGCTGGCGAATGCTAACCCAGGCTTCCTTGACCCACTTGTTCCCCCTGTTGTCAAAGCAACAGTGAACTCCTGCGATGATATTGAAGGAAGATATACCCTCTCAAGTCTTCGGGATCACAGAATTCACGAAAATGTCCGTTTGTTCCTAGCATATATGCATAATGCTTCAGACTCGGCTTGTTTTTTGGTAAAACTGAAACAAGTTTGAAAGTTCTTCTCCGTTAAGAGGACCTTCCAGTTGACTGGGATGCGGTACATCTGCTTTTTATAAAATATCATGAGCAAATGGGAGTCTCTGCAAGTCAAAGCAAACAATAACTGTGCTTCAAAAGTTGAGAGTGGAGCACAAAAAGTATTTTTCCTAGCATCTCATTCTCGTGAGTCATCCTCAAGCTTTTCTACCATAATTGTGGTGGAATAAGGGGAAAATAAATAAGCTCTTTCTTGATGCGAAATCTTCCCGGTTGAATATCCTAGCGTCCACTGAGACTTGGTTGAGTGATTCTTATAAAAACGAGGAAATTCTCGACGAAAATTGGGCGTTATATAGAGACGGCCGTGATTATCGGATTACTACGCAAAGTCTAGAGGGAGGTATTTTAATTGCAGTTAACTCCAGTATGTCGAGTGAAATTGTCCACACTACTCCTCATAGGAGTTTCCAGCATATGATTATCAGGGTTCTTTTCGAGAGGAACTACCTATACATCGGCATTTTCTACATTCCTCCCAGATCTTACCAAGCCGCTTAAAACGACCTTTTCATTATAATCTCTTCTTTTTCCGCATCCTTAAATGAAAATGATAAAATAATATTGTTAGGTGAATTTAACCACCCTAATCTATCGTTTATGACGGATAGAGATGATAACAGTCTTCTCCCTACAAATGTTCACGACTCTTGTGATATGAATCTGGTGAATGCTGTTTATGACTCATTGCTTACAGCGAATCGCTCCCAGTCCCAACCAAAACGGTCATTGATTGGATTTAATATTTATCAACACTTATGACGATGTAGTGGTCAGTCCTACTAATGCTGTGGAGCATCTCTTCACTTACAACCCTCACCACACAGCATTCCCAGTTGAACTCTTCACTACTTAAGCTCAAACCACAATATCATACAATTGTAATATTGTATACGATTTTCGTAACGCTGACTACGAAATCATTAAACTTTACCTTTACAGTTTTGACTGGCACTCTTTCAACGTTAGATTTGGACGAGGCTGTATTCTCATTTTACCAAATAATTATATACGCCCCTGACAGCTACGTATCTAAAATTAAGCAAAACATAAGTTATTTAAGCCCTGACTAGACAGCAATCTGCGCGCACTAAGGAATGAGATAATAAATTACTAAAACTTAACAACAATGCTAGCGGGAATTTCAAAAGAAGATATTTTGTTTCGCCAGAAGTTTACAAAATCAAATACCGCGAGGACTATGAACGCTACGTAAATTTAACTGGTGAAAACATAATCAGAGACCCTAAGTTCTTTGATTTTGTTTATCTCAAGAGGAAATCATCCAGCATTAATGACCAAAAATAATATCGTTTTTTCATCTCTGAAAGTAATCTCTGATCTTTTTTCTGCCTATTTTCAAAAAGTTTTTCCACCACCAAATATTTCGGTAGATATGGAGTCCTCTTAAAATTAATACTTTGATAATTATGGATATGTATCTCTCAAAAGAATATGTTGCTCAAGCTATTAACAACCTTGACGTAAATAAGAATCCTGGTGCAGATTTACTTTCCCCATTTTGTGTCGTCATGGACCGGCTTGAAATACCTCTCCAACTTCATTTTACCAAACCTTCGGCAAATGGGAGTTTCGCAACTTATTGGAAATCTTCCCATATAATTCCTGTATTTATGAGTGGTGACAAGCGCTCTGTCCTGAACTATAGAGGTATTGCCATACTATCTATAATCCCTAAATTATTCGAACAAATCATTTGCCAAAAACTCTCAGCTATTATTGAGCCTCTTCTAAACGAACAACAACATAGTTTCTGCAAGGGCCGGTTAACTACAACCAATTTTATGGTTTACGTTTCTGATGTCCTATGTAAAATGGAGATGGGTTACCAAATTGACGCAATCTACACAGACTTTAGTTAAGCAATTGACAGGGTTGATCTCTCCATACTGATTTCCAAATTGCAGAAAATAGGAACCACTGGGTGTATACTCAATTAGCTCAGTTCCTACTTATGAGACCGAAGTCAATTAGTGAAATTTCAGGGATATTTGTCCAAGCCAATTTTCGTACATTCTGGAGTACCTCAAGAGAGTCACCTCGGCCGTCTTCTTTTTAATGTTTTTATATCAGATTTATCTGAAAAACTGTCGGACGTATCACACCTTCTTTATGCTGATGATCTGAAGATATATCACACCGTTAAGTCTCCATCTGATGCTGTTTTCCTCCAATCAAAATTAACTGGTGTGATGTAAAAAAATTTTATATAAACGTTGAGAAATGTCATGAAATGACCTTTTTTTGCAAAACCAAAATCTTGAACAATGCATACGTTCTCAACAATACGGTATTGTATAGGAATGAAAACATTGTTGACCTTGGAGTTGTCCTAGACAAGAAACAAAGTTCCAATTTGCACTACGATACTATTCTCTCCAAAGCTAAAGCTGAAGCTTGGCTTTATCAAAAGACGAGCCAATGAGTTTAAAAATTTGTAGGTAACTAAATCATTATTAACCTTACTGGTTAGCCCATTATTTGAATATGCATGTAATGTATGGAAACTAATTTCTGGAGTTCATGATACGAGAATAGAATCAGTCCAAAAACAATTCTTTTTTTTTTTTGCTTTGAGAGACTTCTATAGCCCTTAAGACTATCAAATCTTGCCTTCTTATGTAGTAAGATTGGAGATTCTGAATTAAACGACTCTTGAAGCCAGAAGAACCTCTTGTTTTGCCTTCGACGTGATTGGGGGCCACAATAATGTGGAGCTTAATGTGCCTGCAGGAAGAACGCGTATTACACGTTTACTTACTGAGTCTTACAGCATCTTACTAATTATGCAGATAATGAACCTGTTTATAGGTGCTGTAAGATCTTTAACACTTTGAGCAAACACTACTCCCCTATCATCTCCAAGCTCAATTTTAAATTCTGTATTTTGAAAGCCCTTCATTATCCATCCCTAAATTGTGACGTACTTACAACTGTATAAATTAATTACCATCTCCAAGTTCAATTTTAAATCCTGCATTTATAAAGCCGATCATTATCTATCCCTAAATTGGGACGTGCTTACAACTGTGTAAATTAATGTAGAGTGTAGCACGTATTTTAGGGTTGAGTATTTGTTGTAACTTTATATTCTAGACATGTGATTGCCTTGCCATTGCGAAATAAATAAATAAAAGTTTGAGACTATTTTGCGGAACGCCGCAAGGATTAAATTCTTTTTTCACATATGATGAAAATATGAATTTCGACTAATTTTTCCTGGTAATATGTTCCTGTGTGAAGTCCATTCTTTTTTCAGATTAATTGCCGCTTCCAGGATTGACTATCCTGCCATTTAATCTGGCTTACACGAGATCTCACCAGATGGTTCTCCACGAAACATCACTATTTTCCCAGTGATAAGTTTTGACAATTGATCCTTTTGGGCTCCATGTCGGTGCGCTTACAATTTGCTTAAGAGTTGTCTTTTGGGCTCTTTTAGCCCGGAGAAAATCTGAATCGGTCCTGCGGCTTTGCATGTGTTCCAGTGCTCCGTAGGCATTTTTTGTGTAATACTCTAGACTGCAGGCAATTTGTTTATGTGGCCAGCCTAACTATCACACGTCTACAATCTTTTGTCCAGCAACAGGAGTGCAATTCTTATCCTTCGTCATCGTTATTGAAGCTGCAAACAATTTTCAATCTTTGAAAGTCACATTGAAACTGCAAAAAACTGATTTCTTATCGGCCCCAAATCTCGAATTTTTACCGGAGTTTGGTGTCCTGTCGTCCTTATAGAAGTAATATTGACCAACTCCTTCCACCCCCAATTTTTATTGAATCAGGTTGAAAACACACAGAGGAATGAGTTATATCGAAGGATTCATTGACAAATTGGACAAAGACTAATGCATATATATATATATATATATAGGGTGTCCAGAAATTACCGCACAGGCTCCTCACCGCGTGATTTTTTGGTCAATTTTAAGCAGAAAATATTATGAATTTTTTTTCGATTTCTTAACCCTTTAGCTGCCACAGGCGTTTTAAAGTTTTGAAAATGCCGTTCTTAAATTAGTAAAAACGCAATATCTTCACAGTTATGAAAGATACAACACCCAAACAAACAATAAAACGCAGAGAATAGTTTTTTGCAACTATTTGAAGCTATTTTGTGAATATGAAGTGAGCATATTGGGAGCGACAGTTCTCGAAATCGAAAAAATGTTTTTTTCTATACGAAAATTTTGCATTTTTCCTTATTCTCCTTTAACATAATTTTCAGGTTAATAATGCAAAATCTTTTTTCAAAAATTAAATCTCTGTTGTGTTATTGTTCAAAACTAAGAACATGATTTTAACCTTATTTGCCAATTTCTAATAGTTACACGCCTGCAAATTCTAAAACAAAAATTCAAAAAGGTGCCTAATATGCCTACTAACAAAAATCTTCGTAGAACTTTCTCAGACAACTCTGGTAAACGGTGTTTGGGATTAATTAGTGCTAAAGCTGATTATAAGCAGACATATATATGTATATATATATATATATATATATATATATATATATATATATATGGCGTCCGACACTACTTATTACTACCGAGTTATATACAATGCCTAGTTTCTAAATTAAAGATGCTACATGATTTGTAGCAGTTGTCATTAAAAACAATTATTATAATAGAATTTCAGTTGACTGATAGTCACCCAACTATAAACATTGTAATACCTGATCTTATTCACAAATAAAGTTCGAGATCTCGTACGATGGTCATTATTCGTGACGATGCAAGGCGTGGCACCACGCAACAGCACCAGCACGAAGAACTACAACCAGATAACCATCCACAACCGGGCGAAACCAATGGACTGGCACAGCTTCCGTACGAGACCTACTCGCCTTAGCTCAACAACAGCAAGCAGCAATTAACGTTCTACAGGAAAAAAAGCAATCAACAGCAACGACCCAGCCGCATTATGATCAAACTGAATTTTGGAGCAGCAATCCACAACTCTGGTTCTCTCAAGTCGAGGTCCAGTTTCGGCTCTACAATATCACCGACGAAGAATCCAGGTACTGGTACTGTCGGACAACTCGGTGCACGGTGCACACGGAGGTAGGGAGATTGAAGACATAATTCGGACTCCGCCCACTAACTCATCGTATACAACCCTTAAGACCGAGTAATCAGGCGCGTCACCGTGTCCAAGCAGTTCCTAACCGGGGAATAGCTAAGAGATCGCACACCACCGCGGTTCCTTCGAGAAATCCGCTTCTTATCCAGCGCCATGTCCGACCAATTTCTGTGCACACTTTGGACGTAATGTCTACCATCGCATTCCAGACGATCATTCAACCACATGCAGTCGACCGTCACTATAAACCGGCTCGCCTCCGTCCCCGACAACATTTTGGAAGTGTTGGCTACCATTCCTGCAATCAGCCGTCAGTGAACCAGTTACTCTCGTTGACACTTCTACACCGGCCGTCACTTCTGTCGATCCAACACTCTCACGCCTGAACGACCTAACCCGCCAGATCGCCTCCATACAATCTATACTACAGGATCTATCTCGTCGTTTGCAATGGACCCAAAGAATATTTCGATACTTTCAGAGTGTCCGAAAGTTGTGTCAATTTTCTGTTGACGAAAATACACTCCAAAATTCAGCGGAAAGATACCCTTTTGAGAAGTGCGATACCTACAATAACAAAATTACAAACACTTCTGGACTTCCTTGCTACAGATGGAACCACATTTGAGGAAAATGTGATAATCTGCAACGTGTTCTCCATGGTGTGCAGCTAAAACGACGAGGGAATGCATTCAATTGTTTGAATTTCCAAATCATAGTTGCTGGTGTCATTATAACTTAACGAAGACTCACAGTATGGTGAATAACCAGCATACGACGACTGTCGCGTTCTGATGTTTCTGTTAAGTAAGTACAAACGCGTTTTGGATGTGCTGACGTCAACGCCAACGCCAATAATAAGGGCAAAGATTTAAGTTGAAGCCCGACGTGTTTCCCGAAGACTTCTAGCTCATTTTTTTCCACGGTAGAATTTGCACAATTGGCGATTTCTTTAAATTGTCTAACCATACTCGAGAGCTGGGCGATTTTCCTTTTTTTTTGTCGGAGGGGGAGTAGGTGTTGGCGCAGAAAAAGTATCCACTAAATAACTATTTTTCTCACACTCTGCATCAGCAGCGTGTGAACTATTGGAAGCCTAAAACAAACAAAATGATGTTAGTATCAAAGAATATTTCTGAGCATAATTTTTTTTTAGATTCCTACTACTACAGACTGGAAAATAATTGAAAATGATTTTAGAGAACAGTGTAACTTTCCAGGGTGCTGTGGAGCAATCGACGGCACACATGTCGTCATTAAGGAACCCCTTGAATCTGGAAGTTTATACTATAATTACAAAGACACAAACAGCATTGTGTTAATGGCTGTTGTGGATCATAAATATTGCTTTAGTTATATACACGTTGGGTGTAATGGAAGGGTCTCTGATGGGGGCGTATATCGTAACTGTAATTCATACCTAGAATTAGAAAACGGTGTTATACCACAGGGTCATGTCCTAGTTGGCGACAATGCATTTCCCTTTAAAGAATATCTATTAAAACCTTTTCCAGGAAATCGATTCACACTACGGGAAAAAAATTTTAATTATTGTTTGTCTCGGGCTAGAAGAATCGTTGAAAATGCGTTCGGTATACTAGCAGCCACATTCAGAGTGTTTGAGAAACCGAAGTCCTATAGTCCTGAGAAAGTTGTTAAGATAGTAAAGACCTGTTGCGCGTTACATAATTGGTTTCAACAAACAAAATTACAGAGCAGACAGGACGAATACACAGCAGACACAGAACATTTGTAAGCAGGAACTATCGTTCCTGGTAGTTTTAGAAAAGAGCCACAGCCTCTCGGAATGCTACCGCTACCTACTTTTCTAAGTAATCATTCATCCCAAAGGTCTACAGACCGTCGGGAGAGGTATGCAAATTACTTTCTCGGTTGCGGATCTGTCCCTTGGCAGATAAGAATCATACATTGAAAACTATATAATAATATGTACAAGTAGATTGGTAAGTACTTACCAAATCACTTACACTTTCTGTCAGTGTATTAGTTACATTTTGCAGGGATGCATCGAGTACAGTGAACCATTTTACCGTCGGAATATAAACTGTATCAGTCCCTGCGCCTGAACTTTTAGCGTCCTTTATTTTCTTTAACTCCTGCGATCTAAAAAAGGTCGATCTAAAAAGGAATGGATCTCGTTAGGTAAAAATACTTCCAAAACAAGAGTTAGTAATAATAATTAGCAGCTTATTGTATCACATTGATAAATATGCATTGAAATACTTCAAATAATAAAATTATTCACTTACCTGATGTTTTTAATTTTCACTTTGATCTTCGTTTCCCCAAATCTGGATATATCCATTTAATTTTCAATTTGCTGGCATGCGCTTTTTTTCATTTCTTCAATTTTGTAATCCGCGCACTTTATATTCCATAAGTACTCATGTTCAACATATTTTGAAACAAACTTCAAAGTATATTTTCGGTCCAGCGAAACTACATATTTCCCACTACTAATGAACTCGACTAATAAACTCGGTTCGGACTTGTTTAACCGGTGAACCAGTGAGCACGGGCGTATGGTGAGAAGCGCTACTCGCCCGCTAAAAATTAAGTAATATGGATAGACTCGACTAAATCGATTACTAAACTACTTGACTAATTTTTTGTGGTTCGTACACACTTAGCCACTAAATTACTCGCTTCTCGACTAAATTACTAGCCTAGTCCGAATTAAGCTTAAGCTTCAAAGAATATACGTAGGCGATTTCTGTAGACATTGAACAACGTCAGCCACAAGGCTATTAAGAAGGCACTCGAGGGAAACAATGTGGATGATAAACTGATTAGGGTTATCGTACAACTGCTAAGCTGAAGGAGCATCACCTTCACACAAGAGGACAATATCCTAAGAAGGCGGACGTGCAGAGGCACCCCGCAAGGTGGTGTGCTATAATATCTTCTATGGAACTTAGTGGTGGACAAACTTCTGTCAACAATAGAAGCGATTATATCGTGGCTCTAAAGGGCGATAGTAGAACCAATCTTTCTGTATGACACAGTTATTTGTTGGCCAGCTATAGCGAAGTCATCAAATGTAAACCTGGTAAACAAGGTCAGAAGAATTGCAGCTATTTCAATCAGCAGGGCCCTACTCACTACCCCGACAAAGGCATTGTTTATGCTATTGAGATAGCAGGCCAAGTGCTCTGCGATTCGATTTAAATCACTACATTCTGGCAAGAGCGATATATTGACCACTCCACCGTACTTCGGAGAGCTGGACCAACGCAAGGGAAGTAAACCTTGCGTCCCCAATTCCCTGCTTTCATCATAGTTTCAAGTCAGTCATCCTAAGCAGAAATGACTGGGCAAAAGAAAGAAGTGGGATGCAAGAATCGGTCGACATCTACACTGATGGCTCCAAAATGGATACAAAAGTTGGCTGTGGCGTTTTCCCAGAACAGATAAGCCTGAAACTATCCTTCTGGCTTCCAGACCACTGCAGTGTTTTTCAGACACAGGTCATTGCAATATACAAGGCAGTAGACTGGCTGAGAAATTAGAAAATTTCCATAAGAAAACTGACTATTTTCGATTACAGTCACGCTGCTATCCAAGCGTTATCCAACGTGTACACCTCATTCATGATTGTATTGAAATGCCGTTCAAATTTGAACATGATATCGCTTCATTGTGAAGTGATTATTTGCTGGGTACCGTGGAATAGTGATAGACCGGGAAATTGCGAAGCAGATGCACTAGCAAGAGCTGGCACTGAGCTCCACGAGTAGACACTTGAACCCCAAGTCGGCCAACCTCTAGCTTCCATACAGCTAGGATTCAAGCAATACTACATGGAAGCTGCAAAAAGGGCCTGGCTACTTGAAGAAAACTGAAGGACAACCAGGCAAGCTTTGCACGCACTGTGCTCCAAACGCACCAAGTAGCTTCTAAACACGAGTCGTGAAACATTAAGTTTCATCATATACGTACTGACCGGGCATTGTCTCATTAACAGACATGCAGAAAGACTGGGTGCCCATTTCCACGATTTCTTCTGCAGCTGCAGATCAGAGGATGAGGAGGAAACGATTCTAAATATTCTGTGCGAATGCACAGCATTATCCAGGAAATGCTTGCTAATTTTAGGTTCGCTTCTCACGAACAGCCTCACGGAAGTAGTCAGTTTAAATATTCACTGCATAGCCAGCTTCATACGAGAATCTGAATGGTTCTCGTCACCACAGGTTTTAGTGCCGCACCCTCTATGTAGTATCACAATGGGCCTCTCTTGGCCTAAGTGAGCCATCCTTTGAAAAAGGTGGCTGTCACAACAACCAACCATCCCCGACAAATATTTATAGACCAAAGGTTCATCGACTTTACCTTCTGTTTTGCGTACATCGACGACATTCTGGTATTCTCAAAATCTCACGAGGAACATTGCCAACACCTCAGTATCCTACTCCAACAGCTGGAAGGCAAACGGTCCTACCCAACGTACAAATGAGTATCTTTGGGGCCGATACAATCTCCTTTCTGGAAGTTTCCACACAGGGTACACGGCCTCTTCAAGATCGCATTTCAGGCCTTCGCGCGTATGCCAGACCATCGACGGGGCGTGTCTCGCTTTGTTGGTATGATTAACTTCTACCGCCGCTTTATACCCCATGCAGCGAAATATCAGGCAGCCTTCAACACGGCACCATCCGGTCTGCGAAGAAATCAACTATTCCCTTGGGCACAGAACTAGGACTCAGATTCAAGGCCTACAAAGACAACCTTGCCGAAGCAATCATGCTGGCACACCCGGAGACATCCGTACCTCTCGGCCTAGTTCACCACGGACATTCGTTACATCAATGATTCTAACAACATCGTCTTCAACGCAATGAGCCACGTTTACTCCGTGACTGCAGCCAACACCGTTAAATAGTCCATCAATTCCGCTGACCTCACGAACGCACAGAAAAACGATGCCGAACTCTACGACCTGCTCGACCGTGGCTCAGCTCTACATGTGCAGTCCATCCGCGCCCCCGTCTCTGAAGTATTGCTACATTGTGACACCAGCCCTACCTGGCCACGACTCTTCATACCTGCCATTATGCGTCCCAAAGTGCCTTACGCGATCTCAACCACTCCGGCACACGCACTATCGCCAAGCTTGTGTCACCACGCTTTGTCTGGCCTCGAGTATAAGAGACTGCCGTGCCTGGACGTGACTCTCCCTGGACTGCCAGCGGAACAAGGTCTCCCGTCATGTCCATGCCCCAACCGGCACCTTTGTCACACCTTCTTCACGTTTCCAACATATCCACATGGACCTACTCCGCCCACCACAATGGTTACAGATATTGCTTTACTGCAGTTGACAGGTTCACTAAAACGCCGAGGAAGTCGCCTGCCAGTGGAATTCATCACCCCCACTTCGGGGCCAAGAAACCACGAAGACGTCAGCAACTTCGTCGTATGGCTTCGTCAACAGATGACGATATTCCACCTCGTCCCAGCAAACCGTCACAATACAAAGGTTCCCTTCGTGCTCGAAGAGATATCATTGTGCAGTCATATATGTCATCGCGGGGAGAAAATAAAACGTTCAATGCAATCGCCCTACGTCGATCCACATCCCGTTATCAACGGAGACAAGAAAACCATCACTATTTCGATCAACGGGACGGAAGGACGCGTCAGTCTCGATCGTGTGAAGACCGCCTACATTGCCACGCCTCAGCCCTCTTTCAACTGCATCATCAACAAATTCCGTACTAGTTCTATGATCTCCTCATTAACAAATAAAGTTCGGTCTCTATATATATATAACACGTGAATGCATAACACTACGCAGCGTATGAATTTGATACGTTAGTTTGTTTGTCAAACATAAACCTACCAACACACACAAGTTAAATCCGCCAAACACTAACGTCTGTGTTGACTTTTGTGCGTAAAAAAGAACAATTGTGGCATGCATTGCTTTTCTTATTTAATCAAAATAATAAGTTTGTTAACAAAAAAAGTGCGAAGACAACCAATTGCAGGCGTTACTAGATGATGATCTACCTGAAACTCAAAATCAAATAGCAAAAGCATTAAATGTGTCACAATAAACAATCAACAGACATTTACGAGCAATTAGAAAGATCAACCCGGTAAGTGAGTCCCACACGATTTGAACGAACAGCAAAGGGAAGAGAAGGTCAATTGTGAGATACTGCCTCAATGCGGTAAAAAAAAATTTCTGTACTGAACTGCGACGATTTATTTTGAAAACCCGAAGCGGAGAAAATAGTGGCTGTCACCGGGTGAAACTGATCCTTAAACATCAAGGCTAAATCGCTTAGGTAACAAGACCCTGCTGTCTACCAGAGAGGTATGGTGTATTATGAACCCTTGAAGCCCAGCGGAACCGTTACTGCACAACGGTAACACTACAAAATAGTTAATTTAATTCACGATTTGATCGAAAGGCGAACGGAATAGGTCAGGTGACGCGGCAAAGTGATTTTCTTCCACGACAATGTGCCGTTTTACACAGCAAAACCTGCGAAAGACACCTTGAAGTCACTTGGATAGCACATTCCCTCGCACTCACCGTACTTTCCAAACCTGGTGCCAAGTGACTCGCTCACAGAGCAGCACTTCAGAAATTTCGAGGAAGTTGGAAAATGGCACGACAAATAGTTTGCCGCAACAAACAAGAAGTTTTATGGCATAGTACTCGTAACTTTCCCGTAAGATGGGTGAAATTTGTTTAAGCCGATGGCTTAAACTGTGAATAAATAAAAAATTAGCTTCTTGAGAATGAAGCGTTTTCTTTACCACACAAACCGGCAACAACTACCTTCTGCATACACTTATGGGGATAGTAAATGTTCACAGCCCAAATTAAAATATTGAATTTTAGTTAAAAGTGAATTAACAGATTGAATTTATTTAATAGTAAATTGTATTACAATGTTCGCAGCTCCGTAATTATAAGTCAACTGAAAATTTCTATTATATTATTTTTATGACATTTGCTACATTTCATGTAGTAACCATGATCAACCAAGTAGGCACTATATATACAACACTAAGTGACTACAATTTTAGAGTGCCGTTAACAAAACACTAAATTTCGGATGCCGTATCAGCCCCCCGCTGAGACCGGAGGTCCGGCAGGTAGAAACGCACGTGACGACCAGAACGCGAGGAACCAGTACGACTTTTTTGATGATGCAATTGGAAGAAGGCTGGAGCTTGGAAATGGAGGCAGGCTTCACGCGATCGAGACTGACGCGTCGTTCTGTCCCGTTGATCAAGATGTTGATGGTCTTCGTGTCACGGTTGATGACGGGATGTGGACCAGTGTATGGCGATTGCAGGGAACGTCTTATTTTGTCCTCGCAAAGAAATACATGACTGCACGATGATAGCTCTTGGAACACGAAGAAAGCCTGAGTATTGCGACGTGTTGCTGGAATGGGCCGAAGTTGCGTCATCTGTAGACGAAGTCGTACGACGAAGTTGCTGACGTCTTCTTGCTTCCTTGGCCCCAAAATTGGGGTGATGAATTCCGACCGCAGGCGTAATGGCTCACCATAAACGAGCTCGGCCGGAGAGGTTTTTAGGTCTTCCTTTCCTGCGCTGCGTAAACCGAGTAAGACGATTGGTAAGGCCTCCAACCATATCAAACGAGGGTGACAACGTAGAGCGCTCTCCAGCTGGTGGTGAAAATTCTCGACCATCACGTTGGAGCATGGATAGTAGCCACAGTGGCGACATCTGGTGATGCCGAAAGCGTTGCCTAAGGATCGGAAGAGTTGCGATTCGAATTGTTTGCATTGGTCGGTTGTGATGCAGACGGGAGACGGTGGCTGAGATTGTGTAAAGATTTGAACACTTTGTATCGCATAGTGACAGGTACGTAGGGTCGTGGCCGGGTAGTGCTGGTGTCACAATATATCAATACTTCGGAGCCGGGGACACGGATGGACTCCAGGTGTAGAGCTGAGCCACGGTCGAGCAGTTCGCGGGGTTCGGCATCGTTTTTCTGGGAGTTCACGAGGTCGATGAAGTTGATAGAATAGTTGACGGTGTTGGCTGCAGTCACAGAGTTGAAGCGGCTCATTGCGTCGGCGACGATGTTGTTAGAACCACTGAATTGGGCGATGAAAGACAGCTGATTCAACTGTACTGGGGGTAGCTTCTCATGAAATTGCTGGAATGCAAATGTTAGGGGCTTGTGGTCGGTGTAAATAGTGCAGTGCTGTGCTTCGAGTATATGCCGGAAATGTTGGACGCTGAGATAAAAGGCGTGTAGTTCACTGTAGTAGGCTGGCCAACGTATTTCACGAGACGTGAGCTTTGTTGAGAACAGAGCTAGGGGCTGCCATGCGTTGTCGACGAACTGTTGTAGACATGCACCTACTTAGTGAACACTGGCATCAGTAAAAAGGCCGAAAATTGCGGATGGCTCTGAGTGTGCCAGCATGATTGCATCGGCGAGGTTGTCTTTGCAGATCTTGAATGCGAGCTCCAATTCGGGTGTCCAGGGGAAGGGCTGATTTCCTCGCAGACTGGATCGTACCGTATTGAGGGCTGCCTGGTATTCCGCTGCATGGGGTACAAAGCGACGGTAGAAGTTGATCATACCGAGGAAGCGATACACGCCTTCTACTGTCGATGGCCTGACATACGCGCGAAGGTCAGCGATGCGATCTAGAAGACGCCGTGTACCCTGTGTGGAGGCTTCGTAGCCCAGGAAAGAAAACTTTATCGGCTCCGAAGGTACTCTTGTGTGCGTTGACTGGAAGCCCGTTCTCGTCCAGCCATTTCAGCAGGATGCGGAGGTGTTGGTAATGTTCTACGTGCGATGTCGAGAATACTAGGATGTCGTCGATGTACGCAAAACAGAAATTAAGGCCGGTTACGGGGTCACCAATTATGGGGATAGTAAATTTTCACAGCCCAAATTAAGATATTGAATTTTAGTTAAAAGTAAATTAACAGATTTAATTTGTTTAATAGCAAATTGTATTACAATGTTCGCAGCTCCGTAATTATAAGTCAACTGAAAATTTCTATTATATTATTTTTATGACATTTGCTGCATTTCATGTAGGAACCATGATCAACCATGTAGGCACTGTATATACAACACTTAGTAACTACAATTTTACAGTGCCGTTAACAAAACACTAAATCTCGGACACCGTACACTCATATATATATATATATATATATATATATATATATATATATATATATATATAATATAAATATATATATAAATATATATTGAATCGCCAATGCCGTCAAACCAGTTGGCTTCAAACCAATTGCCTTCAAACCAGTTGCCATCAAAACCAGTTGCCATCATAAAGGAGCAGACGAGTTTCGGACGCCACCGTGGCAACATCCAACTATTTATAAAAATAGCAACCGTAATAAAAGTATACCGTCTAATAAGATTATCGTTTGTCTTTTCTTCTTAGTTTAAATAAACCCGGAAAACGAACATGGTAGCAGAGCGTGATATTTAGGCGCGGCGTAATTGTGCTGAAGGGTGTTTATCTAGTGAAACTAAAAAGCACGTTATGCAGTTTTGTATCTAGAAGGCACGTGCAATTACATCATTACATAATACGGTTCATTTAAAACGGTTGCATAGTGCAGTTCGGTGTATTGGCACATGGTAGCAGAGTGTGATATTTAGACGCGGCGTATTTGTGCTAAAGAGTGTTTATCTAGCGAAACAAAAAGGCACGTTATGCAGTTTCGTATCTTAAAGGCATGTGCAATTACATAATTACATACATAAAACCGTTCAATTTAAACCGGTTGCTTAGTGCAGTTCCATGTATGGGCATGCGCAATTCGCACATAAATCCGTTTGGTGCATAGACCTGTTGACTCGATCTCGCTACACGTGAAGCATTTCAACTTACATCGAGCATTTTTTGGCAGAAACGTAAGGAAAACGTGGATATTTTTTGCGCAAACGTTTGGTAATAAAGTGAATGATCGAGCAGAAGGTGGCGGATTCTTCAATTATTTCCGCATACACATTTCGCACGGGTTTTGAAACATTGGGATTTAGCCGCAAGCGTCTCGTGGGCTCATGAACCATCTACCGTTCAACGGTTCACTCAATTCTACAGGCTGCGTATATACGCATTACTAACTAATATTGGATTAACTGTAGACTTCAACACGAACAATTAAGGTCAGCGTGTCATATTAATCACTTAGGCAATTGTGTAAATTTTAACGAACTTTCACTTGTTGTGCTGGCGAATGTATAATTTATTACAATTTTGCTCAAAATCATTGAATTCTAATCTATACACTGCCAAAGCGAATCTCGTTCATAAATAGTCTTGTTAACTAAACAAATAATTGCGAATACCAGGTTTATACGTGAAAAATACGGTTGTGGAGTGTGCTCGCGCTTGATAAATTTCTCACCTGTTAATTTTCCTCTTGCTTCCTTTATTTTAAATTAATACGGCTTAAAAAATGTCTAACGCTCCAGTTCTTGAGTATTTGACTAAACAAGCCATTTATTTGTAATATTTAAAGAATTTTACAGTAAATTCTATTGATGAAGTAAAAGCAGCTGATCGCACCCAGCATTACTTTGAAAAGCAATTAGTCATTTTAGAGAAGCACTGGGATCTGTTTATGAATAATAATGATTTGTTACTGATCTACTATGAAGATCAGCGATACAAAGATAATGATTACTTCAAACATGATCATTATACTACAGGTGAAAATTATTATGTTGCGGCTGCGGCATAAATACAAACCGAGATAGATATATTAAATACAGCAAACGCAAGCACCCAACAACCAACCGAGCCATGGTCGCCTGATGCGAACAATGAACGAAGTGTAACTTACACGCAACCCATAAGTCACTCAACCCCGAAAATACCCATACCGACATTTAACGGCACTCAAAAGGAATGGGACTGTTTTAAAGAGCTTTTCACGGCAAGCGTATTAAATGACGCCAGACTTTCTGAAATAGTAAAATTGCAGCATCTCTTGAATAGCGTGTCTGGTTCCGCCAAGCAGGCTTTAAAAGGCGTCACTGTGTCTTCTACTAATTTTAAAGTCGCGTGGGAAAAGTTGTTGCGTCGTTTTGACTGTAATAAACGTAGACTCTACATACATTTAGAAGCGCTTATAAACTTGCCCCAGGCCAGCTCAGAATCGGCGGAGGAGTTGAGTTGTCTTGTAGACAAAACTGAGAAGGCTGTTAAAGGTCTAAACAGCCTAGGTTGCCCTGTTGAGCACTGTGATAATTGGTTCGTGCATTTGCTGGTGAAAAAAATGAATCGAAATACAAGAAAAGACTGGGCCATCCACGAAGAAGAGGTGGAAGGTTTCTCAGATTATTAAAACCTTTTAGGTTTTTTTTAGAAAATAGAATCAATAGTTAAGCCGATCCCTCTGACGTTGAAAGTAAGTCCCCGGTAATTATCTCACACCCTACTTTAAAAAAACGCACAGGGTAATAAGCAAGGTACTGTAAAATCGATAAGCTCTCATCATGTCCAGCATGTGGGCAAATTTAAAGGTAAAAAAGTCTACCAAAGTGCCTGTTCAATTCAGGCAAACATACTATTTACAGGTGCGTGGCCTTCATTAAACTTAGCGCCGCTAAGAGGTTAAAATACGTCAAGTCGAAGGGTCGCTGTACCAATTGCTTTTCGGACAAGCATACCAATAATTGTTTTAGCCAAAACGACGGCAATATAGGTGGTTGTGGAGCAAAATACAATTCCCTCCTTCACGCAGATCGGAGAATGCTACGCGTTCACACAGCGCAGCAACAGCTTGACGTTTCAGCCTCAGCAGATCCCGACAAGGAAACCATCTCAAAAGAATCGTCAGGTTCTTATTGCACCTTTTCAAAGAAAGCTATTCTGTTAGCTACTGCCAGAGTTATACTGTACAACAAAGCGGGGACTGGTATCGTCGTTAATGCTTTTGTTGATCCAGGTTCAATGAGGTCTTTCATTTCAAAACGAGTCGTTTCAGCATTGCAGTTGAAAGTCAAGCCCATTAACTTGAATATCAAAGGGATAGATGATACATTGGCTACGAGTCCCGAAGCGTTTTGTCACGCTACATTAAGCTCTTGTGTAAAATCAGGTTCCAATTCGATTTTGACGCTCTTATACTCGATCGGTTGACTTCACAGCTCCCCCCTAGAGAAATTCAACCCGCAAACTGGCCACATCTGTAGTAGATTTTTACCGTATATGTACACACTTAAACTAAAGTAATAATCTTAATTTTTAGATTCTGGTGTCGATGCTTACTTGATATTAAGGAAAAAATACTTAATTTATCTTAGCAAAGCAACAAACTTTTTACAAAAAGAAAGTAAGATTATTATATATATTGGTATATTGATACCTTTTGCAGTAGTTTAACCTAATTCACCTTACTCTCACGCGTGACCCAAAGTCACTCAGACCTGATGCCATAGTGTAAGAAAAGATATGCTTGTTGAGCTGGCTCTGAAAGAGGTAAGTAAACGAGCTTATGAACCAGGCGATCAAAAGTTGATTCTGCACTTTTAACCGTTACGGATCGGACTAAACCGGATCTATTGCTTAAGATCGAAGTTACCCTTGCCAAAGGCCAGTAGGATGGGGGAATTGAATCGTCCTTTATGAGCACTAAGTCATCTACCTGGAGGTTTGTTTGTGGAAAGTACCACTTATTGAATTGCAACATATGATGCAAGACTTACTTTTTCCATTTACTCCAGAAGCTGTTCTTCATTGCTAAGAGAAGCATGTATCTGTCTTGGTACTTTTTGGTTGGGTCAGACCCGCTGGAAGCCGGTGGTAAGGTTCTCAGGGGGCGACCAACTAAGAAATGGCTTGGAGTTAGAGGTATTGGATATCGACCGTCGGAGCTTATTGCGCACAAGGGGTGAAAGTTCAAGCATGCTTCGATTTGAGCAGCTAACGTAATATGTTCTTCAAAAGTCAACGATGTTTCGCCAAAGACTCTTCTATAATGGTGCTTAAATTATTTTACCGCAGCTTTCCAAATGCCGCTGAAGTGCGCGCCATACGGGGGTGAATAAGACCACAAGATGCCAAAGTTACCAGTGTATTCCTTAACCTTTTGGAACTCCGGTGATTTTTCGGAAAATAAAACGTCACGGACCTGCTCTGCTCCTGTGAACGTGGTGCCTTGATCGCTGTAAATTTGTTTCGGTAGACCACGCCTACTTATAAACCTGTCAAGGGCGGCGAGAAAAGGTTGAAAAGTTAAATCCGGGACAATTTAAATGTAAATAGCGCGGAAAACAAGGCAAACAAAAATACATATATAGCCTGTGCTTGAGGTGATGTCTGTTTCCCTTGATGGAGTCACTTTGATTGGTCTCGCATAATCCAGCCCTGTAGCAGCAAATGGATACTCATAAACTAGCCTGTCACGAGGCAATGAAGCCATTTGTTGGGAGAGGCAACGACCCGAATTGCAGCAGTTCTCACAACTCGCTTTCCACAAACGATGAAGTATATTCTCGAAATATCTGACAAAATTAATTGAGGGCCGCCGTGTGAATACATTTGATGATAGTCCCAAACTAAGATTCGCGACAAGCTACTACGTTTGTCTAAGATAATCGAATATTTTTCGTTGTAAGTCAAATACGGACACTCTTCTACTCGGCTTCCAACTCTTAGGAGCCAAACGAGGAAACTGTGGGGTTATTAATATCGAATGGATCTGGCCATTGTGCAATTGTTTGTAACCACGGAGGCCCTGACCACCACAGAGAAAACTTTTTTAAGTCCTGAGCAGACATGCCGCTGGTAGCGCAATCAGCCGGGTTTCGTTTTTCGTATCAATATTATGCATGAATACAGCCATTACAATAGTACATATTCTCATTACAAAAACTTTTATCAAACTAGCTTCTCTAGAAAATGCAAGAAATCATCCAAATAATTACAATTAGTTTAGTTGTCAGCCCTTGCTATTCGGGCAAAGGCTACAATGTGTTTCGTTTTCGCATTGAGATGTTACAATAGTGAAAGTAGAACATTTTATTTTTAATAAAGATTCAGCGTTTACGAGATAATAAAAGGGAACGTCTAGCGTTAGGCAAGCAAGATGCACCGTTAGCACTGGATATCGTGAATAGGATCATAAAAAATATAGTACAAAAATCATCCAAACAAAGCAATTCCAATTCGAGGTGATGTGACTACGTGGTTAACAAACATGTGTCTAATTATTTATCTAAGCTACCCGTTTGCGTTCCATTCCATTGGAGCCCTCCGTTCCACACTAATCCTATGTCTCATCGGCTCCAATGCGATGGACACATTTATCAACGCTACTTCAACAAAATGTATGTTTTAGGCGGACGCAAGAAGGTCGCATGTTTATTTTTATTTGTTCAATTCAGACTGCTTTTCATTTAATGGAAAAATTATAGAAATTAAAAAACCTCATCCACATAAGGCACCGTCAAAAACAGCTATGGTATACTTTATCATCTGCGAAAAAAGAGCGGCTAGGCTATTTTCCGCATTTTCGCTGACCGGTCTCTTAATAAAATATTACGTTTGATGAAGCAATATCATTCCTCTTCACCCGTTCTACTCTTCCCTCCCCTCACTCGCTTCACTCTTACACCCATCCAGATTTATAAATGCCCGCAGTCGGCGACGGTAATTTTCTTAGATGTTTTACCCGATTGACTGCCATAGGGTTCAATCTTCTTCACCACATCCATTCCCTCCACTACGTTGCCGAGCAACACGTGACGATTGTCCAACCACGACGTTTTCACGGTCGTCACGAAGAATTGCGAGCCGTTCGGGTTGGGCCCGGCGGTGGCCATCGACAGCGTGCCGGGACCGGTGTTCTTCAATGTGAAATCCTCAACTTCGAATTTCGCGCCGTAGATGGACTTGCCACCAGTGCCGTTGTGGTTGGTGAAATCACCACCTTGGCACATGAAGTTCGGAATGACGCGATGGAAAGTGGATCCCTTGTAGCCATATCCTTTTACGCCGGTGCACAACGCACGGAAGTTCTCGGCCGTTTTCGGTACAACGTCGGAGCGTATTTCTTTCACAATCCGCCCGATCTGAGCGTTGTCCGCAGCCATGTCGAAGTAGACTTGTGGCAGGCTCATTTCCTTGGTTTTTTTCGTAGAGAACTCAAGCGAAATTGAGAAAAATCCAAACGTGCACTGACTCGCACTCCGAATTGAAGTGATCAACGGAATCGGTTTAATGGCGGCGCCGCTACTGCTCGCAATCGCCGTCGTGACACGCTGTCGGCACAGTCTGCCAGTGGCCGCCACCGTCGCCAGCAGCTCCTTTACTTACCTCTTTCAGAGCCAGCTCAACAAGCATATCTTTCCTTACAATATGGCATCAGGTCTGAGTGGCTTTGAGTCACGCGTGACAGTAAGGTGAATAAGGTTAAACTACTGCAAAAGGTATCAATATACCAATATATATAATAATCTTCCTTTTTTTGTCAAAAGTTGGTCGCTTTGCTAAGATAAATTAAGTATTTTTTGCTAATATCAAGTAAGCATCGAAACCAGAATCTAAAAATTAAGATTGTTACTTTAGCTTAAGTGTGTACATATACTGTAAAAATCTACTATTTTTTAATTTTGCTTATCGTTTTTGCAAGATTCTGCCAAATTGTTTATATTTTTACTGTTTTGTTGCATATTTTGTTGTTGCACGGTTGTGCAAGGCGGGCAGTGTTGAATCGCCAATGCCGTCAAACCAGTTGCCTTCAAACCAGTTGCCATCAAAACCAGTTGCCATCATAAAGGAGCAGACGAGTTTCGGACGTCACCGTGGCAACATCCAACCACTTATAAAAATAGCAACCGTAATAAAAGTATACCGTCTAATAAGATATAATATAGGAAGTGAAATTTCGATGCAGAAAAAAACCCTGCCTTGCTTATATTCAAACTGCTGTAACTATTCGAAATTTATGATTTATAATAAAATATTGTTTACGGCATTTGGTCATCAGAGAATGTGGAGTTTTTTTGTGACAGGACAAAACATTGTGCATGTAAAAATTTAAGATATAGTGGTTAGAATAAAAAAAAATTTCTTAAAAAAATTTTCCATGAAGGGCTATACCAATTACAATGTTGATTTGATTCGTATGAAACTTACTTTCATAATAAAGTAAAGTATTTGCTATGTTGTTTTTGGACTGTTTAGACGACGTAGTTTTTGAGATATGGTGTTTTTAGTAACGCGAGTCAAGCAATTTAAAAAAAATGTAAATAACTGAAGCAGCTAAAGGGTTAAGATCTCGGCAAAATGTTACAAAACATTTTTTGTTGGAAATGGCATGAGGAATTGTGTGGTACTGTCCCTGTGCGGTCATTACGGGACACCCTGTATATATATATATATATATATATATATATATATATATATATATATATATATATATATATACGGTGTCCAAAAATTGCCGCACAGGCTCCTCACCACGTGATATTTTGGACAATTTTAAGCAGAAAATATTACAATATTTTTTTCGATTTCTTAACCCTTTAGCTGCCACAGGCGTTTTAGAATTTTGAAAATAAATGCCGTTCCTAAATTAGTAAAAACGCAATATCTGCACAGTTATGAAAGATACAACACTCAAGCAAACAATAAAACGCAGAAAATAGTTTTTTGCAACTATTTGAAGCTATTTTGTGAATACGAAGTGAGCATATTGGGAGCGACAGTTCTCGAAATTATCATTTTGTTTGATTGTCAATGGATAAGTTATTCGTGATGGCTGCCACTAGCCTACTAGCAAATATCCGACATTTTAACTTCCCAGTATATGGGAAGTTCTAGTCTATTCGCCTCGAAAACAGAAATTAAAATTTTCAACATTTCTTTACATTTTGAGTTCTATAGAGTATATATAAAGTGTTTTTAGAAAGGAGAATGTGTGTGTGTATGCACTTACGTACGTTTGTGTACAGTTTTGAGCATAACTCCCGCAAACACGGACGTATCGAATTTATTCAGGTGTCAATCAGAGCGTCTTTGCAATTTTAAGTGCTGATTAGTTTTTGGGAAGCTTCGGCCGGGGGGTTTGTTGTTTATCCCCTTTGAAGGTCATTTCTGTCACGCGTTATAAACCGCGAACCAAACATACGATTTGCATTATTCTGGTGTCAATCGACGCGTATTTGCATTTGTGGAAATCTGTCAAATTTTTAAAAAAAAACCTTAGGTCCGTTTTTTAATTTAGGTAAAAAAAGTGCAAAAAATTAGGTTTTTTCTGATACAATAAATTTTTAACCTTATTTACCGAACACGGTGATCAATTTTTGTTAAATTTCTATACTCCAAACAGTGTTTCTAAAAACATCAAATTTTTTTCTCATGATTACAAAAAAATTTAATTAAAAATAAAAAAATCATTCAAATGTCATCAAGGTCATTTTTGTCATGCGTTATATCTCGCAAAACAAACATATGATTTGCATTGTCAAGATGTCAATCGACGCGTATTAACATTTTTGTGAATCTTTCAAATTTTGAAAATATCGTTGGAGCGGTTTTCAATTTTAGGGAAAAAAATGCAAAAAAAATATTTATTTTTTTCATAAACAATAAATTTTTAACCTGATATACGGAGCACAGTAATCAATTTGTATAAAACTTAAACACTCCAAGCAATGTTTGTGAAAACATAATCAAACTTTTTTTTCATGATCACAAAAACATTAAATAAAAAATAAAAAATCATTAACAGTCATCATGATCTTCAAGGTCATTTCTGTTATTCACTATATCTCACCAACCAGATATAATATTTGCATCATTAAGGTGTCAAAAGACGTGTTTTACCATTTTTGAGATGTTTTTAACATTATAGAAAAATTGTTTCAGCCGCTTTTTAATTTGATAAAAAAAGCGAAAAATTAGGGTTTTTTCATAAAAAAATTTTTTTTAACCTGACTTCCACAGCACAGTGATAAATGTTTATAAAATTTATGCATTTTTATCAGTTTTTGAAGAGCAGCCAGCAAAACAATTTTCAATGATTCTGAAATAACTTAATTAAAAATAAAAAATCATTCAAAGTTATCATGTATAGAGGGTTCACACGAATATTACTTTATATCTTTTATTCTAAGGAAATTGTTGTAAATTTAATCAAGGTTTTAAAATATTTGCACAATTTGAGCAGATTTTCAAAAGTTTTTACAGTCTTTTAATTAAAAAAAAACTGCTTAAATTTTAAAACCATTAAAATTTGAATCAAATATTACATTTGTGGTTATCAACGCTTTGAATGGTAAAATGTTTTATAATCAATACTTTGCAAGATCATATGCTTTAAAAAGCTTTCATCAAATAAAAACTGTAAATTTTAGTAGATTTATTCGTCAGTAATCGTAAGATTTCAATTACTTTCTCCATCATCATTTGTAATACATTTCACTTTTTACATGCAATTGAACTCATTTTTGACTGCATAGCCAAAATTTACCATTAGAATGTAGAAAGTAATTGATGTAAAATCGTGAAAAAATATAAATTCAGTGGTCACGGCAATTTTGAACGCAACTATTAAAAATGGTCTTGACGCGAAAAAATCGCTTCATTGAGAGTAATAACAAAAACGGCATTTATTTTTGCTAGTGCTCTTTCGTCCTTCAAGCATCGATGTGAAAATACAAATAACGTAGACAAAGTCCCCACCGATTGATTGATCAAATCAATCTTCCCGCATTCACCAAACACCTTACGTAATCAATGGATGGAAGACTAGACTAGATGACTTCTTTCGGATTCTTAAATATGTTGCACAATTGAAAAGAAGACTGGTGACTCTAGTTTGTTTATAATAACGTACATATGATTCAAAATATGCGCTAAAAGCTATCATTTACACAAACAATCACAGTCGGATCGTTAGTAGAACAGCACATGTCCCGACCAACTGATTAGCTATACAGATTGTGTGTGAAATCATGACATCAGTAGCTGGCTTAAAGTTTCGTTGACAATTGAAATATGGATTATCATACCAATTACAAGAGCCCCTAATTTAACAAACTAAACAAAAAAAACGAAAAAAAAACCAGTATAGGTCATAACTAGAAAATATTTAGGAAGGCTCCAAGTTAAAAATATGAAACTGATAAAACTGATTTAGATTTGTGAACAATGACACTTTTTTACAATTTTAATGATACACTTTACAATGAACAATGGGATGCCTATTTCATCGCCAAAAGACATAACCATCAGCGAAGCATCCATGACAAAATTGATAACGTTTCATCTTTTTCGTCCATCCGACTACTCTGCCGATCATACAATCAAACAATACATGCGTATTACCTGCACTACGGACATAAGTTTTCAATAATGAGCTGCCAAGAATTTTATCTACGGGATCTTTTAATTCAATATTTGAACATCATCATTTTAATTCAATATTTGAACTTTCAGATATTCAAAATAAAATTTGTTAATCTAACTCTTGGGTTCCTTTACTAAATCTTTTGAAATTAGTCAAGACTTGCACAAACGATATGTGGTCGAATTTTCACAGTTTTTTTTATTATTGATACCACCACATTTTTTGGCACAGAAAAGAATATTTTTATGTTTCTCACGTTCATTACAGTGCATTTTACATTTTCCTTTCGAAAATTGATTTAATGTAGCATGTTATTATTTAGGAAGGACTGATCCAAATGTAAAACTTCATCATGTTTTACCTTGGCAGAGGTGAAGGAAAATGTTCATTAATTTGGCAACTCCATTTATATACTGTAACGTTCGCCACGCAACGTGGTCGACCCACAACCCAGAAGGGCAAAATGGGGTCTGCCCTGTTCTTGAAGACCCCAAACCACCGTGCGGGTAAACGCTGTTTTCTTAAAGAATAAATAATGTTACGTTCGCCACTTCACACAATCAAGCCTATTAAGAATCATATTGTCAGTCATTAATGAACTTTATTGCAAATATTATATAGGTAGATATAAATACAAAAATTAGGGAATAGATTTATCTAGAGTAAGATATTGAATTATATAAATACGTAATAGATTTGCTTAGGGTATTAATGTTTGCACGAAAATGTAGAGGAGATGAAGGTTTGTGAGGATATTGGATTAGGTAACTAAGTAGGTAATAAGTGTTTATGGAGAGTGATGACAAACAACGCTCACCCAATCGTCGCAACAGAGCCAAAACCAGGCTCCACCCGGTAAACGAAGCACCAAATGGAGTCCCCAATGCGCCAGTGATACCCACAACCATTGGTACTTGCATTTCACCATGGTATATATATATATATATATATATATATATATATATATATATATATATATATATACGGTGTCCAAAAATTGCCGCACAGGCTCCTCACCACGTGATATTTTGGACAATTTTAAGCAGAAAATATTACAATATTTTTTTCGATTTCTTAACCCTTTAGCTGCCACAGGCGTTTTAGAATTTTGAAAATAAATGCCGTTCCTAAATTAGTAAAAACGCAATATCTGCACAGTTATGAAAGATACAACACTCAAGCAAACAATAAAACGCAGAAAATAGTTTTTTGCAACTATTTGAAGCTATTTTGTGAATACGAAGTGAGCATATTGGGAGCGACAGTTCTCGAAATTATCATTTTGTTTGATTGTCAATGGATAAGTTATTCGTGATGGCTGCCACTAGCCTACTAGCAAATATCCGACATTTTAACTTCCCAGTATATGGGAAGTTCTAGTCTATTCGCCTCGAAAACAGAAATTAAAATTTTCAACATTTCTTTACATTTTGAGTTCTATAGAGTATATATAAAGTGTTTTTAGAAAGGAGAATGTGTGTGTGTATGCACTTACGTACGTTTGTGTACAGTTTTGAGCATAACTCCCGCAAACACGGACGTATCGAATTTATTCAGGTGTCAATCAGAGCGTCTTTGCAATTTTAAGTGCTGATTAGTTTTTGGGAAGCTTCGGCCGGGGGGTTTGTTGTTTATCCCCTTTGAAGGTCATTTCTGTCACGCGTTATAAACCGCGAACCAAACATACGATTTGCATTATTCTGGTGTCAATCGACGCGTATTTGCATTTGTGGAAATCTGTCAAATTTTTTAAAAAAAACCTTAGGTCCGTTTTTTAATTTAGGTAAAAAAAGTGCAAAAAATTAGGTTTTTTCGGATACAATAAATTTTTAACCTTATTTACCGAACACGGTGATCAATTTTTGTTAAATTTCTATACTCCAAACAGTGTTTCTAAAAACATCAAATTTTTTTCTCATGATTACAAAAAAATTTAATTAAAAATAAAAAAATCATTCAAATGTCATCAAGGTCATTTTTGTCATGCGTTATATCTCGCGAAACAAACATATGATTTGCATTTTCAAGATGTCAATCGACGCGTATTAACATTTTTGTGAATCTTTCAAATTTTGAAAATATCGTTGGAGCGGTTTTCAATTTTAGGGAAAAAAATGCAAAAAAATATATATTTTTTTCATAAACAATAAATTTTTAACCTGATATACGGAGCACAGTAATCAATTTGTATAAAACTTAAACACTCCAAGCAATGTTTGTGAAAACATAATCAAACTTTTTTTTCATGATCACAAAAACATTAAATAAAAAATAAAAAATCATTAACAGTCATCATGATCTTCAAGGTCATTTCTGTTATTCACTATATCTCACCAACCAGATATAATATTTGCATCATTAAGGTGTCAAAAGACGTGTTTTACCATTTTTGAGATGTTTTTAACATTATAGAAAAATTGTTTCAGCCGCTTTTTAATTTGATAAAAAAAAGCGAAAAATTAGGGTTTTTTCATAAAAAAATTTTTTTTAACCTGACTTCCACAGCACAGTGATAAATGTTTATAAAATTTATGCATTTTTATCAGTTTTTGAAGAGCAGCCAGCAAAACAATTTTCAATGATTCTGAAATAACTTAATTAAAAATAAAAAATCATTCAAAGTTATCATGTATAGAGGGTTCACACGAATATTACTTTATATCTTTTATTCTAAGGAAATTGTTGTAAATTTAATCAAGGTTTTAAAATATTTGCACAATTTGAGCAGATTTTCAAAAGTTTTTACAGTCTTTTAATTAAAAAAAAAACTGCTTAAATTTTAAAACCATTAAAATTTGAATCAAATATTACATTTGTGGTTATCAACGCTTTGAATGGTAAAATGTTTTATAATCAATACTTTGCAAGATCATATGCTTTAAAAAGCTTTCATCAAATAAAAACTGTAAATTTTAGTAGATTTATTCGTCAGTAATCGTAAGATTTCAATTACTTTCTCCATCATCATTTGTAATACATTTCACTTTTTACATGCAATTGAACTCATTTTTGACTGCATAGCCAAAATTTACCATTAGAATGTAGAAAGTAATTGATGTAAAATCGTGAAAAAATATAAATTCAGTGGTCACGGCAATTTTGAACGCAACTATTAAAAATGGTCTTGACGCGAAAAAATCGCTTCATTGAGAGTAATAACAAAAACGGCATTTATTTTTGCTAGTGCTCTTTCGTCCTTCAAGCATCGATGTGAAAATACAAATAACGTAGACAAAGTCCCCACCGATTGATTGATCAAATCAATCTTCCCGCATTCACCAAACACCTTACGTAATCAATGGATGGAAGACTAGACTAGATGACTTCTTTCGGATTCTTAAATATGTTGCACAATTGAAAAGAAGACTGGTGACTCTAGTTTGTTTATAATAACGTACATATGATTCAAAATATGCGCTAAAAGCTATCATTTACACAAACAATCACAGTCGGATCGTTAGTAGAACAGCACATGTCCCGACCAACTGATTAGCTATACAGATTGTGTGTGAAATCATGACATCAGTAGCTGGCTTAAAGTTTCGTTGACAATTGAAATATGGATTATCATACCAATTACAAGAGCCCCTAATTTAACAAACTAAACAAAAAAAAACGAAAAAAAAAACCAGTATAGGTCATAACTAGAAAATATTTAGGAAGGCTCCAAGTTAAAAATATGAAACTGATAAAACTGATTTAGATTTGTGAACAATGACACTTTTTTACAATTTTAATGATACACTTTACAATGAACAATGGGATGCCTATTTCATCGCCAAAAGACATAACCATCAGCGAAGCATCCATGACAAAATTGATAACGTTTCATCTTTTTCGTCCATCCGACTACTCTGCCGATCATACAATCAAACAATACATGCGTATTACCTGCACTACGGACATAAGTTTTCAATAATGAGCTGCCAAGAATTTTATCTACGGGATCTTTTAATTCAATATTTGAACATCATCATTTTAATTCAATATTTGAACTTTCAGATATTCAAAATAAAATTTGTTAATCTAACTCTTGGGTTCCTTTACTAAATCTTTTGAAATTAGTCAAGACTTGCACAAACGATATGTGGTCGAATTTTCACAGTTTTTTTTATTATTGATACCACCACATTTTTTGGCACAGAAAAGAATATTTTTATGTTTCTCACGTTCATTACAGTGCATTTTACATTTTCCTTTCGAAAATTGATTTAATGTAGCATGTTATTATTTAGGAAGGACTGATCCAAATGTAAAACTTCATCATGTTTTACCTTGGCAGAGGTGAAGGAAAATGTTCATTAATTTGGCAACTCCATTTATATACTGTTACGTTCGCCACGCAACGTGGTCGACCCACAACCCAGAAGGGCAAAATGGGGTCTGCCCTGTTCTTGAAGACCCCAAACCACCGTGCGGGTAAACGCTGTTTTCTTAAAGAATAAATAATGTTACGTTCGCCACTTCACACAATCAAGCCTATTAAGAATCATATTGTCAGTCATTAATGAACTATATTGCAAATATTATATAGGTAGATATAAATACAAAAATTAGGGAATAGATTTATCTAGAGTAAGATATTGAATTATATAAATACGTAATAGATTTGCTTAGGGTATTAATGTTTGCACGAAAATGTAGAGGAGATGAAGGTTTGTGAGGATATTGGATTAGGTAACTAAGTAGGTAATAAGTGTTTATGGAGAGTGATGACAAACAACGCTCACCCAATCGTCGCAACAGAGCCAAAACCAGGCTCCACCCGGTAAACGAAGCACCAAATGGAGTCCCCAATGCGCCAGTGATACCCACAACCATTGGTACTTGCATTTCACCATGGTTAACGACTGCCACGAGTATTTCACCACACAGGCAGCAGTCACAGCATCTCCTTCACAGCCAGGTGCAACGCTCTGGCCAAACCCACGAAGCTTGGATCGCCAGCTGATGTGCGTCGCCAAAAACCACAGTATAGGTACACCCAGTAGGTAATGTTTCATATAAAGGCGCACTATCAAGTACGGCCCGCGGTTCTACGGGACAACGTCAAATGTTTGTTTACATTTTGCATATGTTTGTTTACATTTATCATCTGTTTGCTGCATTCAAGTAAGAGAACTTCAATGGTTTGCTGCCATTTATGACAAAATGGCAGCTATCTACTGGTGGGGGCACTGCCAGAGCTCGTATATGCACGTTTCATGCTAGGCGTGAAAAACGCCGTTAGAAACTTCGGTTCATTGAATTACAATGGTGAAACGTCTTCGCTGACACAAATTTCAATTGCTTTTGACAAATTGATTGAGAGAAAAACCCGAAATGCCTGAAAAAATGTCTCATGTGTTGAAGTGAACGATGAAGTCCGCAAAAGTGCTTTGTGCCTCGGCAAATCTGGCAGTGCTTGGCATTCGTCAGCTTTTGCAAGCACATGGCCAGCACGTGGCGCCATTTCTTGGAAGGAAAATACGAGCTTTTGGGCTTCGATTGCATACTGGGTCTACCTATACTGTGCCAAAAACAAGTTCGAAAGCTCGGAAAGCTTCGATCAGGTCAACTGTCCAGCTGAGTAGTAAGTGACGTACCTTCGAACTGGGTTTTGTATGGGTGCGAACCACTTTTTCAATCACTTCCAACCAGTGCAGGTTGGTACTTGGTGTATGTTGTTACAAAGCGTTTCGATGGGGAATCAGTGCCATTTTTAGTCTGGGGTACCGTCGCCTGGTGCCGGTGATTTGTTGTTTGTAAGAGTGGTGTTGCGGTTGGTTGGGCGGGGTTGTCATGTGGTATGCGGTGATTTGTGTTGGTAGAAGTGTGTAGAGGTTTGGTCAGGTGTGTCGCGATGATGTGTGTTGTGTTGTGATGGGTTGGTGAGCGTGGTTGGTAGAAGGGTGTAGAGGTTTGTTCAGGTATGTCGCGGTGATTTGTGTTGTGCTGTATTGTGAATGGCTGCTGAGCGTGGTTGGTATAAGGGAGTAGAGGTTTGTTAAGGTGTGTAGTGGTGATAAATGTTGTTAGATTGGCATGGCGAACAGATGTCTGCATGTAGATAAATTAAGAGGGTTATTTGCGAGACGTTGAGCGATGTTGTGGGTCCAGTTGCTTGGTTGTTAGGGGTGTAGGGTGTGTAAGAAAAGAGAATCTATTGAGTTATATTCATAGAATGCCGTGTGCGCAAATTTTTTTCCCTACATCAATGCAATTGTACGTACTGGCCACGGTGAATATATGTAGCGTCTGTTCAAGACAACGAATGATGAGGACAGGGTAAAGCCTTGCACGCACATTTTCTGGGGCACTGATTCAAAATTAGCTTAATGTATTACGAACCCAATGATCTTCAATATGCCGCGTTACTGTACTTTATTTGTGCCAAAGGCAAGCCAAATGATGTGGACAGGGTAAAGCCTCGCACGCACATTTTCTGGGGCACTGTTTCAAAACTAGCTCAATGTATTACGAACCCAATGATCTTCAATATGCCGCGTTAATGTACTTTATTTGTGCCAAAGGCAAGCCAAATGATGGGGACAGGGTAAAGCCTTGCACGCACATTTTCTGGGGCAATGTATCAAAATTAGCTTAATGTATTACGAACCCAATGATCTTCAATATGCTGCGTTACTGTACGTTGTTTGGGCCAACGGCAAGCCGAAGGATGGGTGAAAAGAAACAGGCAGCAATTTTAATGGTAATTGACATTCATACTGAATTCTGATACTAACCTTAATGCATTACGAAAAGTATCCAATCAATTTCATACACATGTACGCTATAGTATGGTAGTACATATAACTATGTATTAATTTTCTTAATACTGCGAGACAGTCTACCAGGGGTTCATTAATTCAGGAGGTTGAAATATCTCAAGTTTTTTTGAAGGCAAACGAATGATGGTAAAGAGGACGATCAACCTGTATGAGGCCAACACGTGTTTATTGTAATTAAAGGTATTTCCTCAAGGTTGACCGTGACGACGCATTGGCTGCAACAGGTGCTTCTTTCGTGTAGAGATGTATCAGGAATGATCAAGTATCAGGCTTATCGTTTTTTTCTTGTTGTTTGCTGGGGAACTGTAGATTTGAGGGTGAATATCATTAAAATAGCGCCTTGCCTTCCGCATTCTTGATGAGAGTTTGTGTTGTACATAATTTACACTATGTTGCGAAATGTATTAATTAAGTGATATGGCTCAATTTTCAATGTGAATTAATTAGCTTCATGAGACAATGACGTTTGCTTAACACGGCCGGTAGCACAGACTACATGCAAATGCTTGCCATTTGTACATTGTCAATTGTGGTGCGTGTGTTTTGATTAAAGTCGTTAGAGGGTTGTCGTGAATGGGTTTAGGGGGAATTAAAGTGACCAAACTATGATCACCGGGGTGAAATGGTATAAATACAGATACACAGTAAAGTCATAATTGAAATTTTTAGCGTACATACTGCCAAGAATTTGTCGCTGTGGAATATCTGAGGATACTATTAATAGTAAGAGTTGGTGAGCAAACTATTTATATATATATATTGTTCATAAATAACTTTTACTATCCTGATACAGATAAAAACCAATTTTGTAAATTGCAGCCCGATAAAGGTCTACTTTTCAGTTGTTGTAAACTAGCTTAGGGTTCCCTATCTTACGTTTTCAAATTGTTTCAGTACGAGTATATAGAGAACTTTGAAAATGGTAGGTGATACAACTAAGTTTGATGGCTGAGGTTTACTATCAATTTTTCCTTTCAGAAAAACGCGGCACTTTAAGACAACATCTGCAACTATACCCCAGATCAACATATTGCACTTGCTACATTGGACGTAGGTTAAAAAATACAGAATTAAATGTTTTTGATTGATAACCACGCAGTATGGAGCACGCATCATCGTGCATTTGGTGGACGGGACCTACTGTTTTCTTCCGCCAAGATTCTCCGAGAAAATAAAAAAACAACGTCAGGTTGAGGAGCTGAACGAGATCACAAATTACAATCTCATATTCGAGGGTAAAGACGACACAAGGGGTGGTTATTTCAAAATAAAATTTGTTCAAGATAGCAAAGATAAATAAAAAGGATTTTTGGTCATACAACATTTTTTTTATTTCCAATTCACTTTTTCCATATCACAACTGTATGAAGAAATAAAAGACTGATTTCGAATGTAATTCAACATTGTTTGAAAATGTCACTTACATAATTTTAAACTTAACATTTCTCACTCTGTAATTAAAACACATTGACTTCCGTATTCTGTTGGAGGCTTTTTCAACATCACAACACTCACATGTATCCGGTCCGGATTCGGCATTGTCATAAAACCATGGACAGGAATTGTAATGTATTCCGCGAATTGATGTGGTAGACGGGATCTTTGAGTATAACTTTAATGTTTTGATATCACTTAGCAGCCTCTCACGATGTTCATCCAGAAGTACATCCATGTATTCCGCAACAAAGTCGTCATATTTGCGTAGTTCCACAGCACTAGTCATCTTGTTCGCACAAAGTTTGTTTGTAAACTGACAATGTTTTCAATGAGAGGTTTTGAACTATACAATATGTGAAAACCTCTCATTGAAAATGTTCTCCCTGAATTTGTAAGAGGGAGCGGGTTTTATAATTTCATGTAGTTGTGAAATGCGATGTTTAAATCAAAACCTATCACGAGCATGCATTCCCCACTCGCCTTTACGACTCATACGATACACATAGCCCCAGGCTATCATATAGCTCATGTGAACGCTGTCTGCGAATCTAACGTGTTTTGCAATTTCAGCGAGTTGTGATAGGATCCTGGAATGCATTCACATTACGTCTTTTATATCTAGCCATGAATTATGCGCCGAAGGAAAACCTAATCATTTTACGAAAGCTCGATTTTGAACCCTTTTCAAAATCTTCTCAACAAGGTAAACATCGGGATATTTCACCTTTAATAATTCTGTTTCATAGAAACCACCTTGTATGGTGTTACCTTGATAATCTTCAAGAAAGTATGTCCGTGGTTGTGTTTTTCTCACTTCCTTTATAGTGAATATTTCAGTCGAACAGTTCGGTGTGTAGCCTTTTTCAAACACATGCTTGTACTTACTTATTCGCACATGATTTCCAATTTTAAATTTAGGCTTTGACACCACCTTAACTTTCTTATAAACAGTTGCAAGTAGATGTCATTCATTTGTTACGTTAACATCTATGGGACGCATCTTGATTATGCGATGTTTTGTTTTGTTGTACTTGTCCGTCAACTTCTGTATAATGCTAATCCAATGATAATTCCCATTCATACTGAATTCTTTCCACATGATGCCCTTCAGCGTTCGGTTGAATCTCTCGACAATTGAAGCTTTTAACGCGCTGAATGTAGAATAATGGATTATTTCTTAGTTTTACCTTATCCGATGAAATGTTTTATTGAAAAATTCGTTTCCATCAAACGGTTTGTAGATTTCGGGGTATACGTCTCTGTTTGAGAACTGATCCCATAGCCTTAGCCACATCATTGGAATTTTTACTTTTGACGAGGAGAGTCCAAGCGTACTTTGAAAATGTATCAATTATTGTCATTAGAAATTTATAACCGCGATTTTCAGATGCATACGCACTCATATCAACCAGATCTGCCTGCCAAAGGTCATCAATACCCCTTATGACAATACGTCGACGTTTAAAGTTTTTTCGAGCAGTTTTATGGAGTTCATTAACAATTTGCCTTCTACTCATCCTGAAAAATGTATAAATAAAAGTTTTTTGTAATGGCTTTTATAAGAAGTTTTTCTTTTCCGAACACAAAAAGATGCTGCACTTTAAACACCCTTTTACAATGATGGTGGCAGGCCCGTCTGGCTGCGGGAGGCCGACATTCATAGAAAATCTTCTTAGAAACAATGCAACGATTCAACCATCAGTGAAGAAAATTATTTGGTGTAACGCTGAACAGAGTGCTATACCACGGCAAGCGCCATTTGAAAATGTTGAATATTTGTACTCTATTCCTGAGGAATTTCCAAATAGCACTAATCAACCACTAAACTAATTGTACTGGCTTTTTCAAGACAAGTATGCGAGTTGTTTACGAAAGGATCGCATCATCGTAACCTGTCTGTCGTTCTGGTGACTCAGAATGTTTTTCATCAAGGAAAATTTTGCCGAGATATTTCGCTAAACTGTAAGTATCTAGTATGCTTCAAGAACCCACGAGACAAGAGTCAATTTCATCATCTCGCTAAACAGATATACGCTGAAAACAGTCCGGAGCTTATGAGAATATATAAAGAAATAACTCAACAACCACATAGCTATTTGCTAATAGACCTAACACAGGATATAAATGACACCTTACGTTTTCGCACCGACATATTTAATACAACATTTGTAACGTGTTATTGCTCCCCAGATAGTTTGAAAGAAGACAATGGTGTCACGAATGAGATGATTGAAGGACAACAAGCATATGCTATACGTTCTTAAAAAAGCTAGCCCGTGTTTAAGAAAGGCTATGCTGAAAACCGCCCATCCCGAAGTAATTAGAACTCTATGTGAAATCACACACAGTACACTGGAAGGAAATCATTTGCCTAGAGGAAAAATATCCTCCCGGCTTTGTAAATATAAAAAGAGTATGCGTAAGCTAGCGGAGGCTAAACGATCCGTTCCACGCCAACGTAAAGTGTTAATTCAACAAGGCGGATTCTTACCCGTATTGCTATGAAGTGTTCTTTCAGGTGTGATAGGGTCTTTAATTGAAAAATATGCATAGAAATAGCAGTCTTAATGAATTGCTTCTATTACCCTCGCAAGTATGTGAACGTTTAAAGCAGACAGTTGAGAGCGCTAGTACACAGACACTGTTTGACAAAACCACGAGTAAAATACTAAACAATAAGCGCCAAAATGATGAAGCAAAATGGTGTCAGTACCGGAATGTGCTAATACAATATTTATATGCAAGACGCAGAAAAAAATCATTTAAGGAGACGAAAGGTGAAAATCTTTCATCGAAAAACCGCATGGATAGTCAGAAATATAAGAATTTGCGTGAAAACACTACACAGACGAGGTTCCTATTTAAAAACGAAATACCCACACAAACTTCGCCTCCATGACCGGAGGAGATATTCGAGTCGATAAACAAAATAACACCAATGAAGCAAGAATTGGCTGCTGCTTTTAGGCGACGATGATCAGCAAATGGAATAGCAAAAGACCTTAAACCTTCTTCCAAAACAAGGAAAAGTGTGGCTGATTCATTTGAAGGAACCAGCAAAGACTGCAAGATAATAACCGGCGAAGATGATATTACGCAGTATACAATTCCAGCGAATATGAGTGTGGATGAACTGGATGACGTTTTCACTGATTTAGATGCAGTAGATGATAGAGGTGTTGTAGCGTCAGATTTCGATAAAGTAGGTCGAAAGTCTGGCAAGCAATCTATATTAAGACCCTCTCGTCTAAGCCATGATTAATTTGAGACTGACATTCCCATAAGAAAGCCTGCTCGGCAAAGTGAGCGGTTAAGATTGAATACCGAGCCTAGTTCCCGAGTTAAAAACCTGAATTGGGACAGAATTTAAAAAAAGCCCATAAATATGACGAGTTCTACGTGTGTCTCTTGAGCAACAGTTCCCTAGGCATTTACCCTGACAATACGCAATCATCTTTCTTAAATATATTACCGAGCGGTGTAACTTCACCGGCAATTGGTATGTCGGAATAACGGAGATCGCTCTACCAAAACGTAAAAAAGAGAAAAGCGAATCAGGTAACCACGGAATTTCTAAACGTTCTATACCATCTGAAGATAAAAGCGTTACCGAAGCACACCAATCTTTACCAATTCAAAAAGATCCAAAAGCAATAATCGCTAAAGTTGTTGAATTGGGAAAGCAACATGTTCGTTCTAGATGGTATGCTAAAGATTTGCTAAAGGTATGTTACAAGGAAAATGATATGAATTTTTCATCATTTTTTTCGTCATTATTTTTAGCAATTAGACCTACTTATTGTTACTATTACCTGGCCGAAATTAAACAAATAATCTACGATCGTATTGAAGAAGATAGAGTTGGAAAGATAGTCTCCGACATTAGAAGTATTACAGAAGAAAGAGATTTTTGTATTCATATTTATCAATCCGGTAAGATTGCTGAGAAAATTTATTAAAAGTCAAATGCAAAATTTGAATCATTCCGAGCGCTTATAGACTACATAATTGGACAGATATCAAGAAAAAAACGAAACCACAATGAATTATTACAGATGATTGATCAATAAATTTACCCGTCAAATAGTTTAAGGACGAAACGGGATAAAGAAGCGGGTATTCAACCGACCACCCATACATTTCACATGAAAGATTATGGCATGCAGCTTAATGTAGCGCTGCCTTTACCGTCACCGATTAACATAACAGATTTCATAGCCTTGTTACTAAGCGGAATTGAATTTAATGACGAAGAGCTACTTGATAAAGGAAAGTCATCAAGGATCACAACATCTCAATTACGAAAGCAGGTGTTTATTAAAATTGCCTCAGCAACCCGAGGATCTATATCCCGCTCCGCTAAAGAGTGCGACAGTGAAATATTACCCGATGAGTGGGTTAAAACTGATTTTCACACCATCATTAACATGCCCTACCAAAGAGCCGATGGTTCAAATGCTACAACTCCAGTTCCAATAGAAGTGGATAAAACCGATGATATTGCTGGCTTATTCATCGACGCATTCCTGAAGACACCCGTTGAGAAACGCGACCCCGAAACAATCGATGCAACAATAAAAGAGTCGTTTGACAAATCAATAATGCTGGACAGTATAAGTCAGCTGGAAAAATCATTGTCTGTACTTGAGAAAAGAACACATTGTGACACGCCCTCCAAAGCTAACGGTGATTGTGAAGGAAACAATTTAATATATGTTTATACGAATATTATTAAACCCAGAATAACTGGAAATAAACTGGTAAGAAATTTACGAGCAATCCCGCTGGGAAGTTGTGATAGCATTTTAAGATTCGATCATGTGGAGTACTGTCCACTGGAGAAAACTTTTATTGAAAGTATCTCAATCAAAATTACAGACCATCACGGCAAGCTAAGCAGCTTTGAATCTAGCTTTACTCCAACTTTCATCATGCTTCATTTCAGACGAAGGAAAGAATCTATAAATACTCGCAAGCTCGAAATAACAACATAGTTTTGATACGGGATTTAACACGCCTTCGTGTTAATGAGATGAATTCACACTACGCACGTTACTACCTTGGCCAGAGTGAGGGAAAATTATCTGACGTTGGAGAATTGTATCGATCGCCACTTGTTTACCAGCGAGGAAAGGGGGTTGGTAGTTTTTTCAGTGGATTGGTAGCTATCTCCAACCATTATTTCTACGTGTAGAAAAAGCTATAGGCAAACAAGTCGTCGAAACAGGAAAGTCCATTTTTAAAGAGGCAGGAAGCAGACCACTGAAGCAGGAACTGAAAGAACATGGAAAATCTGCAGTACATCCAAAAAGGTATAAATAAAATCTTCGATCAAATGGAAGGTAGAGGTAAGAGATTAGCTATAAAACGAGCTAGCCCTTACACAAGCAAGCAGCTGAAATCGGTGCCTAACCGTAAAATAGGGAGAAAATTGAGAAAGCTATTGTCAAGCACAGCTGAGAAAACTATAAAAAGACGACGGCAATTAAGAAAGCGCACATTGGATAAATTTGACTAGTAGATAATACCTTGACGATGCAGAAAGAATGTATGAAGTCTGAATTGGTTATTTTTACCTCACCACCAATTCGAAACAGTATTCTGAAGACCGAAGAGGTTGCTTACAAACCTATTGCATCACTGGACAATTCGTCTGTGTTGGAATTTGTCTCACTCGGCCATGGAGATACATATCGTGACTTATCCAGCATTTACTTACGCCTCAAAGTGCAGCTGATTAAATTTAAAAATGGCAAGGAAGAACTTTTCACGGGAAAGGAGAAACTTAAGAAAGCTGACGGGGGTGAAGTTTTAGCTGACCCCATTGATGTAGCAAACAACCTCATACATGCACTTTTTCCGTTTAACATTTTCATTGGGAAAATCGGAATTTTATTTGTACTCGACAGAAGATGACTTTAATCCACGCGTTAAAGTTCTCGAAGCGACAATGTTCATAAATCACGTTATTGTCAATCCCAGTATATTATTAGCACATGAAACTGTACTCCAACGATCGAATGCTGTACATCCGTACAAGCGGGTGGAAGTAAAAACCTACACTTTACCCACCAACACCTATACTCTATCTCTTGATAATGTAGTGATAGGACAATTACAGAATTTGCTAGTTTTTGGTATGGTGGATAATGACTCCTACACCGGAAAGCGCACAACGAATCCATTCAACTTTAAGCATAAAAAATTACCAACTTCAATCTATCAGTAAATGTTGTTCAAGTACCAAACCTTCCTCTAGAATTTGATTATTCGCACGAAAAATCAGTTAGCACTAGAGGATATCTTTCTCTGCTCAAGGGGACTGGAATCAATTATTTTGATAAAGGTCATCAGATATCCAAGAAATTCTTTGATGATGGCTGTTGTCTGCTAGCATTTGATTTAACAACAGACAGCTCATATGTTTCGGGATGCACTAGTTTGTTAAACCAAGGTGTGGTAAGGATCGAACGAAGATTCAAAGAAGTTTTAAAGAAAAGCGTCACCTGTATCATTTACGCGGAATATGATGGAAGGCTTGAAAATTGACAAAAATCTGAATGTATTTACAAGCTTTTAAAAAACCTATAGAGATATATATCGCAATAACATTCAGATTTGGATAGTATTTACTCCAGTACACAGCAGAAGTCATGGCACATTGCCTTGTAAATGTTGAATACTTCTCAGAAGGTCACTTAACCTTCTTTAAGAAAGTATCGCTGACTGGGTTCACATCACAGAACAAACTTTAGTCGAAAGAAAATACGTATAAATATCCTACCACCTTGACTGTAGCTATAGATCAGACAGGCGTATTTGGAAACTTGGAACTCAAGCGACTCGTTGAGAATCTTATCAGATCGTTGGAAAAGTTTTCAACAGTGTTTGTGAACGGAGAATCGACTAAAGAATTCTTACAAAGCTACGTCACATCACATACTAAGCTTGTAAACATTGAAAACATATTCTTGAAAGGACAGGAATGAACACAATAGAGATCATCAACGCGTTGAGAAGTAATATCATACCAAAAAGGTTTTTTCAAGGTGTATATCCCTGCGATCGTTTACCTCGGAAAATCAGAAAACCGGCATGCGTCACAGCCAACACAGATCCGTCCCAAAAGAGCGGTGTTCTTTGGGTAGCATTCTACTTCCCTAAAAAAGGACCAGCTGAATATTTTGACTCGTTCGGTAAATATCCTACTAACAAGTACTTCAAAAAATTCCTTCGGCGCAATGGTAAAGTATTTGTAAATAATAAGCAGAGGTTACAGAGTGCATTCTCGACCACGTGCGGGAAGTTTTGCTGTGTATTTCTTAATTTTCGTTGTAGTGGTAGAAGCTTCAAAAGATTTCTGAGCCGGTTCTCTACTGCAAACTATGACATCAATGATGATGAAATAGTTAATTTCTTCCACAGAATCTATTCGAGGGTCTCTTCGCAAAGTGTAGGGGGTGTTACAACCAGTCATGTAGACAGGAGACATGCGCTATAAAAAAAGCAGCGTGAGCTCAGTATAAAGGGATCGGCCAGAAACCACTGACTTTCAGTTTTACTTTAATAACCTTTCGGGCAGTATGACATCACCTATCCGGAAAATCGTGGACATTGCAAAATCGCAGCGATCTAACAAAAGGAGCAAACCTGAAGGCACAGCTGAATTAATTGCTAAAAGATCTTGCAGGCAGAAAATATCCGAGGTTCCTGGGGAAGATGTGCTACTGAACTACACCTTCTATCTGGATGGATGTCAAAACCAGAAAGTTACGTTGGGCTTCGATCCACTCACATTTGAGGTTTGAATAATCTTCAGTTATCCTGGACGTTTCCCTATATCAACCAACTACCTAGGGTGGACTTCATTGTACATTTATCTGATCAAGATGAAGCAAGAAAATATTGAAACTGTCAAAGCAACACAAGCTGATTTAAAAAAAAGGTACATCATACCAGTCGTTCAAGTTAGTATCCGGCTAACACCCTAGAACATTTTAAATTTGTTCGAGAAGATTGAATTCTTCAATATTATTATGTACCACAACAACAACGCAACCGATAGTGTGAGAGAGTATTTCAAACAGTATACAACTAGATGTAAGGCTAAAGATGTATTACAACTGTCGAGTGCTGACTTTTTTATACCCTCACGTGCTTCATATGTGCACATAAACTATTCTCAACTTTTTTATGAAATTCCATGGTTTTGTAATCCTCAAATTATTTATAATATAACGATTGGTTAATAAAAGTATTAAATAATAACACATTTTCATGTTTTACTCAATATTTTTCATTTATTAACATATATAAATATATGTTTACACAATTTTGCACTGCACATCGCTTGGACTGTGTCCCATCGTGAATTTCGCAATACGTGTGAAACTTTCTCAGTTTGCTAAGTTTTGGTAATTGTAACTGGATTATATCTGTTGATGGTAGATGTTTTTTCACAAACTTCTCTTTCATCTCACCTTTTACATAGAACGTCGATGTAGCATATTTTTCAAATATATCTGGTAGACTGGTGTAATTGATATTGCCATCATCCCAGCGCAAACCGTTAATGTTATCCACGTCAAAGGCGTTCTGTTTACAGCCCTTAAAAGATAACTCCTGGTGTGGATACGGTGGAGAAAGATGATACATTGATGGTATAAGTGATCTGAATTGTAGGACAGCAAGCTCTTTCGCAAAATTTTGCCCGTTATTCCCACACACAAACTGGATATCTACAATAATATGTGCCATATCTGATGAAATGAAAGAAATGTTTGCAGTACTGGTACTTATATTTTATTCCAACAACTATTGGAATTTCGTCATATAATCTAAAAGTAATTGTTTAATTTCATAACAAGGCAAACATCACTTAACAACTTATTTACATGATATATATATATATCTAAACTATAAAATGCAAATATAAAATTTTAATACAATAAAAATGGATAATATTTATTCTTTATACAAAACTTTCAAATGTTATCATAATTGTTTGGTCTACATGAGGATAAGAGAAATATTCATCCGACACAACTCTTTTGTCAAAAGTAAATCTCAGGAGTTTTTTTCGGGTTCTGATACAACAACACCTGGACGCTTTCGCTTGATTTTACGTTCGGTCGTCACATGTACGCCATCAGATAAATCATCCTGCAAAACTAAAGATTTTAAACATTCAAAATTCGAGTTTTTGAAATTAAGAGTTATGCCTTTACATTTAACCACATGTTCAGGACCATGTTCAGTTTCAATTTTTAAACCATATGTCTTAGGACTTGTACTCACAAACTCCGATATATAAGCATCAGAACCATAGCATTCCACCTCATTGGTCAGATCACCCAGGAAGTCAGAGATCGGCAAATTTATTGGTTTGTCTTTACTATCCACAAATATGACACTGTCTGTATCACAGTAGAGAATCGATGAACCCAGTTTTTCCAATAGTTCATATAATTTAATTCTAGCTAGTGCCGTTGTATAAGCTGCGATAAGTATGTTTACATGTGGCAAAGTTCTCAGATTTTCCTCTACATATTTCCATGTAACCCACATGTTATCATTATCAACCGGGTAAATTGAACAAATTTCTACACCTGGTGATTGGAGAAGCTCACAAAATTGTTTGAAATTATTAATCACTTTAGTGTTTGTTTGACCATTCCTTTGACCGAACTTGCCCCACAATGAGTTTAAACAATGTTTGGCAATATTACGTCGAATAGAATTTTTTTAACTTCCCAGTATCTGGGAAGTTCTTGTAATCGCCTCGAAAATCGAAATTGAAATTTTCAACATTTCTTTACGTTTTGAGGTCTATAGAGTATATCTAAAGTGTTTTTAGAAAGGGAGATGTGTGTGTGTGTGTGTCTGTATGTACGTACGTACGTACGTATGTACATTCGTGGACACTTTTTTCTACGAGCATAATTAACGTAAACAAAGTTGTATCGACTTTGTTGAATTGTCAATCGAAGTTTCTTTGCAATCTTAAGAGCTTATTAGTTTTTGCGAAACTTCGGTCGGGAGGGTTCGCTGTTTTGCCCGTTTGAAGGTCATTTCTGTCATGCGTTATATCTCGCGAATCAAACATACGATTTTTTTGAACAAGGTGTCAATCGACGCGTATTGACATTTATGTGGTTCTTGCAAATTTTTAAAAAAATTCTTCGAGCCGTTTTTAATTTTAAAAAAAAAAAAAATTTTAACCAGATTTTCAAACCTTAGTAATCAATGTTTATATAATTTAAATATATCAAATAGTTCTTGTGAAAAAACCAACAAAAGTTTTTTTCATGATTACCAAAAAAATTAAATAAAAAATAAAAAATCATTAAACGTTCAAGGTCATTTACGTCATTCATTATATCTCGAGAACTAAATATAATCTCTCCATCATTAAGGTGTCAATCGACGCGTATTAACATTTTCATGATATTTTTATATATTAAAAAAATCGTTAAAGCAGTTTTTCTATTTTATTAAAAAACAAGCGGCGAGGTGCAACCCTTGAGGTCCACACGGTCAACTTCCCAGTAATATCTACATAATCATCAACAACATTAAAACAATGAGAGGTAATAGTAATAGGAATGAGTTAATATGAATCATATCGTCTACGGGAGGGTCCATTGATTATGTAAGGTTTTTGGTCGATGAGGACAGATTGAATATTCACGCGGATCAATCGGTGGGGGCCTTTTTGGTCTTGAAAAATTTTGTTGGTTTACAAAATTTAAGCAATTTTTTTTAATTAAAAGACTATAAAAACTATTAAAAATCAGCTCAAATTATGCAAATATCTTAGAACTTTGATTGAATTCACAACAATTTTTTTAGAATAAAAGATATAAAGTAATAGCACCTTCGCACTTTTTTTTGAAAAATTTGAAAACCGCACCAAGAAATTTGCGAGAACCACATAAATGTCAATGCGCGTCGATTGACACCTTGTTTAAAAAATCGTATGTTTGGTTCGCAAGATATAGCGCATGACACAAATGACCTTCAAACGGGCAAAACAGCAAACTTCCCCGACAGAAGTTTCCCACAAACTAAACAGCTCCTAAGATTGCAAAGACGCTTCGATTGACACCTCAACTAAATCGATCGGACTTTGTTTACGTGAGTTATGCTCGTAGAAAAATCTGTCCACGAACGAACAGACGTACGTTCGTATGTACACACACACACACATACATCTCCCTTTCTAAAAACACTTTATATATACTCTATAGACCTCAAAACGTAAAGAAAAGTTGAAAATTTCAATTTCGATTTTCGAGGCAATTACAAGAACTTCCCAGATACTGGGAAGTTAAAAATGGGACATATGTGTTTTTTTCATAAAAAAATTCATTTTTAACCTGATTTGCACATCGTTATAATAAATGTTTATAGAATTTATAAACTTTCACCAATTTTTGTAGAGGAACCAGCAAAAACTTTTCTCATGATTACAAAAAAAATTAATTTAAAAATAAAAAATCATTCAAAGTCACCATGTAAAAAGGGTTCATTCGAATCATTATACCTTAAATCTCTTATTCTAAAGACATTGTTGTAAAGTCAATCAAAGTTCATTAATGTTTGCAAAATTTGAGCAGATTTTCAATAGTCTTCACAGCACCATGTTTTAACTTTAATGAAAAAACTGCTTTGTAACCTGTACCCCCCTCCGATTGATCCGCGTGAATAATCAATCAAACCAATGCACCAAAATCCTTACGTAATCAATTGACGCTCGCGTAGATGATACGATTAATATTAAGTCATTCCAATAACTTTTATGAGAGGTACATTTTTATTATTAGAAGTAGTATTATTTCCATAACTATTATTGTGTTTAATATTTTTAATATCTACATATGTAGATATTACTGGGAAGTTGACCGTGTGGACCTCATGGGTCGCACCTCATGGCTTGTTGAATTTGGTTTTTATCAAGAACAATACATTCCCGCCTTTCGTATAATTCAATAAAATTATCTTTAAGTTCATCTGTTTTATATTCATTACCCCAGCCACTAGCCATTTGTTTAATTTTCAAAAAAATATTAACATATTCGGTAAATAATCCGCCAATCTTTGCATTAGGGTTGTACAAATTGTATTCATATTTCCATACTTCATATACTTTCATGACTTTGTGCCCTCCTTTTACAGCTAAGGTTTTTTATGGAATTACCCATGTACCTGTGAGTTTTTGCTCATCATCTGATTGATCACAACTTAAAACTTTATTCTTCTCGGCACATTTTTTTGCAGAGTGTGAAATTCAATTTATTGTTGTTTTTCAAGGGCAACACAGGAATGAGAAGGTTATTGAAAGCAATTGCATTGCATTTAATGAAACCATGCATTGAAATAATTTCATGTAAAGGAGGTTTATTGTCATTTCGAAATATCTCAGGATGCTTTATGGGGTACGGTGCGTATTTGTTGATATACGGTACAGACTGGTAAAGTCTAAATAACGTATTACCTCTCCCTCTTTTGGTTTATGGTATAATTTGAATACCTCATTATGACCTCCAAATAGAGTATCCCGCACACATAGTGGTGGCATTATATCATTGTAATATTCCCGCAATTTTTCATTTAAAACCCAGTCTCTTTTTAGTACTTTTTTAAATTCACATTCCCACGAATATACCAGATTATATCCATTTCGCCTTATCGCCTCGAAACGTCTTTGTGTGCTTTCATATCTTTGATTTATTGTTTCTAAACCCAACGAGCTATTATCAGTCGGTTCTTGAAATTAAAAGCAATCTATACAACCGTGATAATAACAGCCAAAGAACTCAAAGACAGTATTTGATTCTTTATGAAGGCCGTTGACATAGAATCCACACTTATCCAACGTTAACTCACCATTTTTGTTTGCGGAGATTATCAAGCCGCTTGTTTGTGAATTTTTGCAAGCCAGCCACTCACAAGAGTTTACGAAACGTGTTTTACTTTTGAAATAGCCTCTTTTAGGTTTTACGCCTCAGATATTTTTTTAGAGATATTTTTTCCGAAAAACTTGCATACATGTCGATGCAATTGTGAGACTTTCTAATAAGGGGTTCACATGGGTCATTTTAATAAATTCATCCATAAACCTTATACATCCTCGTCGTAAATTATCAACATCATTTACACAATATCGCAACAACTCATTTCTATTATTGAAAATATCTTGTGTTTTTGTATTGTACCAATTTAAAAAGGCCATCCTTTCTTAAGGTTTCATTGTATTGCAACCGTATGTATCTGGTGGTGGGTGTTTACCGATATAATTTAAATTCTCTTCCGTATTAAAATAATAAGGAAAGTAACTTTCAGCACTGTTTTCAATATCGAAAACTTGTGGAGACTTAGAAATTGGAAACGGCAGGAAATTTAAAGAGTCAACAAATGAAACTAGTTCACATATCAACTTCATAATTTTGACTCCATTCATTAAAGGTTCGATATGCTTTTTTCTAGCTTTAAACTCAGAAATCAAGAAATGACCATCATAGCCTTGTAAATTATGTGCATAAAAATATACGTTGCTCACATATGGTCTGGGTATTAAACAATAGCCTAGAAACCTTTGTACAACAGAGGATTGATCACTTTTTTCAAATATATGCTGTCTGACACCACATGTATCACATGGTTGTTTAATATCTTTACCTTGATAACAATTGTGAAAAACATGTTGTGGTTCAATTAGATTTGCAACATGTACAAAAGTTGAAAAGCTGTCTCCATACAGGCCGTTTTGAGTAGTTTCACAATCAAAAAATATGATGAGAAACGTTTTACCCTTTCTACCTATGTAGGGCTTTATAAAACAGGTATGTTGGGGCGGTTGTATTTTTGAACACATCTGACAGAAGTATTCGTCACATTGATGTTTGAGTCCTTTCCTGTATGTAAAATTTATAAATTTTGTGCAAAATACACATATTTTCAAAGTGTCACATACAGTTTTTCCTTTGAACTTTTTATCTAGATAGTAAGCGAAACATAGCGGTCCTCTAAACCCGCGATTACACTCAATACAGTCAACCATCTGTGATACATACACGCAGGGTGGGAATGTGATACAGTACGGACATTTCATTTCACATCTATGAAACGAATGATTTGAAACTTTATCGCAATAGTTACATATATAACTTTTGGAAAACAATCCGGTGACCGATTTTATGACGTAAAAATGTTTTGTACTCTCGAAATAGAAGATATTATTATTATCGAAAACAACAATTTGATACCCACATAACTATTTTTGAAATTTATGTAGATCTAGGATGTTGCATCCATTCTCACTGTTTACCACTTTGCCATTTTTACACAATTGATCAGCCTTCAAATCCAAAGATTGTAAAATGATTGAATTATTAACACGGTTCATATTACCCTCAACCATTTCCATTGCGTAACAAACACACCTTAGTAAACATGAAAGATCGTCAGCTTTAGTGGTTTTACCCGCATCCACTAATACTTTTTTTCCTTTTTAAAAGTTCATCATCATCTGTGTACTTTTTATTTATACCCCCCCCCCACCGAAAGGAATGTTTATCACATCTGCATGGAGCTGAATGATATCATCCGAAAGAAATTTAGTGTTTGATTGGTTGACATTTGCTATAAGACCCATTATGTTTTTACCATTAATTTCCAGAACAGGCTTTAAACTCGACCATATGGGTTTAACGTGTGGTGATTGCGGGAGTGTTATTTAAAAGCTCATTTTACACTCCGAATTTGCGTTACCAAGAATGTCTGCAATTATCTTATCAAATATTTTTTCAAAAGCACTTAAAGGGTCAACAGCTATATTGTTGAAGTCTTTTATCTGAAAACTCAAGGTGACACCTGTGACGTTAAATTTTTAATATTGCTTTTCTTTCCTGGAAATTATTTGAAACGATCTTGATATATCGCTTGAGTCACCCCTTGTTGATTACCTTCTCCAACACATTCTTGTTGAACATCGTTAGAGCTGGAGGAGTTTCCATTATTCACCAAAAGATTAAATGTTTCGTTTAGCAAACCATTTGAAAACGACAGGTGATGTACCTTTGAAAACTCTGTCAACTGCAGTAAAAACCTGTATTTTTCATCTAATATCGGATAAATATTTCCATCCCTTAATTTATTTGTTGTATTCCTTAACCAGGTAATATAATCTTCAAAACTAGATGTTAACGCAATTTTAAAATCTTTAATTATATTTTCCATCTTTTTATTTTTCATCTAAATTTACTTATCTCTCTATTTTACATTATTAAAACTAATACACTATTTTAAACTATTTAGTAATTTTATTAGCTTAATTTTATCCGCTCCAGTTGTTAGCGGTATTATTCGGTGCAGCTCTGCTCTCTGCTGACGCAACTTCACCTGGCGTCCACCACGCTTCTGTTTTTTGGAGGGCTCCGTTGACGTAGGTTCAGGCACGAACCTTTTGCCCTGCAACCGTCTTTGCAGCTCTTCAACCGTCAGAGGTTGTGGTCCAGAGAAAGGTGACGTCCTCTTTGCCTTTACAGGCTGTTTATTCTCCTCTGTTGCGGCTCCTGATGCAGCTTCTTCACGCAGCTCGGCTGCTGCAACCCCAGCCAAAACTTTTTGCGGCCGTTGGAGATCTATGGTGGAATATCTCTTGTGATATTTTTCTAACGTTATTCTTCGAGGAATTTGTTTACCAGACACACAAAGCTAGCTTACGTCAGCTGCAAAATAGGCCTTGTGGGGCCGCATTGTTAAAAAATTTACAATAATGCTGTGAGCAAAAATAGAGAAAAATTTATAATATAAAAAATAATAACTTAAAAATCAAAAAAACTTACCTCTCTGATAACCTATCAGAGTGCTGTCCGACAATTTATGATAACCCATGGTACCAGCCACGGTGTTTTATGCAAATGTTTCCACGCCGTACAATGTACAAATTGCAAGCATATGCATGTAGTCTGTGCTACCGGCCGTGATAACCAAACGTCATTTTCTCATGAAGCTAATTAATCCACATTGCAAATTGAGCCATACCACTTAATTACTACATTTCGGAATATAGTGTAAAATATGTGCAACACAAACTCTCGTCAAGAATGCGGAAGGCAAGGCTTTATTTTAATGATATCCACCCTCAAATCTACAGTTACCCAGCAAACAACAAGAAAAAACGATTAACCTGCAAAAACGATTTACCGGTACGTAACGACGTACTTGATCATTCATGATACATCTCTACACGAAAGAATCACCTGTTGACGGCCAATACGTCGTCATGATCAACCTTGGGGAAATATCTTTAATTACAATAAACACGTATTGACCTCATACAGGTTGATCGTCCTCTTTACCATCATTCGTTTGCCTTCAAAAAAAGACTTGAGATATTTTAACCTCCTGAATTAATGAACCCCTGGTAGACTGTCTCGCAGTATTAAGAAAATTAATACATAGTTAAATGTACTACCATACTACAACGTACATGTGTATGAAATTGATTGGATACTTTTCGTAATGCATTAAGGTTAGTATCAGAAATCAGTATGAATGTCAATTATCATTAAAATTGCTGCCTGTTTCTTTTCACCCATCATTCAGCTTGCCTTTGGCACAAACAACGTACAGTAACGCAGCATATTGCAGATCATTGGGTTCGTAATACAATAAGCTAATTTTGATACATTGCCCCAGAAAATGTGCGTGCAAGACTTTACCCTGTCCCCATCATTCGTTGTCTTGAACAGACGCTACATATATTCAACGTGGGCAGAAGTTACAATTGCATTAATGTAGGAACAAAAATTTGCGCACACGGCATTCCATGAATATTTTGCCGTCAGCCTTTCATGACGCCCAGGTAATCCATTTCACATAAAATTCAATATATTATCCTTTCTAACACACCCTACACTCCTAACAACTAACCTTCTGCACCCACAACTTCGCTCAACGCCTCGCAAATCAACTCTTGATGTATCTACATGCACACATCTGTTCGCCATGCAAATCTAACAACATTAATCAGCACTACAACAAACCTCTACACTCTTCTACCAACCACGCTCAGCAACCCTTCACAATACAACACAAATCACCGGGACACACCTGAACAAACCTCTACACCCTTCTATCAACCACGCTCAGCAACCCCTCACAACACAACACAAATCAGCGCGACATACCTGAACAAACCTCTACACCCTTCTACCAACCACGCTCACCAACTCATCACAACACAACACAACACGACACAAATCACCACGACACACCTGAACAAACCTCTACACTCTTCTACCAACCACGCTCAGCAACCCTTCACAATTCAACACAAATCACCGGAACACACCTGAACAAACCTCTACACCCTTCTATCAACCACGCTCACCAACCCCTCACAACACAACACAACACAAATCACCGCGACTAACCTTAACAAACCTCTTCACCCTTCTACCAACCACGCTCAGCAACCCCTCACAACACAGCACATCACACATCACCGCGACACACATGACCAAACCTCTACACACTTCTACCAACCACGCTTAGCAACCCTTCACAACACAACACACATCACCGCGACACACCTGACCAAACCTCTACACCCTTCTACCAACACAAATCACCGCATACCACCTGACAACCCCACTCAACCAACCGCAACACCTCTCTTACAAACAACAAATCACCGGCACCAGGCGGCCGTACCCCAGACTCAAAATGGCACTGATTCCTCATTTAAACGCCTTGTAATCACGTACAACAAGCAACAACCTGCTCTGGTAAGAGGTGATTGAAAAAGTGGTTCCCACCCATACAAAACCCGGTTCGAAGGTACGTCACTTACTACTCAGCTGAGTGGGCATTGACCGGCGGCGCGGAAAAAACGGGACTGGGTTTTTGCATAAATAGGATTGTGGAAGCAGCTGACGGGGCTTTTTACGTCGATCTCTTGGTTCAGTGCGAAGCGGCGTTCGCTTTTTAAGTGGATCTCTTTGGTGAGTGCGAAGTGGCGTTTGCTTTTTACGTCGATCTTCTTGTTTCGGGCGAAGCTACGGTTTTCTTTTACGTCGATCTCTTGGTTGAGTGCAAAGTTCGAAGACGAGCGACTCCAACCAATCCAACCCCCACGACATCGACCAGTACAAGGAGGAAGAAGAATCCGGCCAATAAGAGAAGTGGAGCCAAATTTAAAAAGACGGCAGATAACAAGCGGTGGAAGTAGTGTAAGGGAAACAAATTGTAATTAGATTTAAGCATATATAGATAGGGAAAGAAAGGTTTGGAATTGGATAGAATAAATAGTGCTTATTAAGAAACTGTATTAATTATGAGAAGTGGCAGAGCGAACGGCGCGTCGGTTCCTCGCTTTCGACTTTTTTTCGTGCGAAAAATCCCAATTCGATCGGTGGTTTGGTCGTCGTGGATCCTATTCCCGTTTCAGGATTCGCAGACAGGGCAGTCCCGGCGCAGAAACGGGTGGCGCCCTTTTTAAAATATATTCTCCCACACTCCTCTTCGCGGAAGAAGCCGGGTGGGATTGGCCAAACCGTGGCCAGGGTCAGCTACGGTGTAAGAATGTTGAGCGTTACGCAAAATTTAGCCGTAACAATACAACCAGTAATCGGAATCACGTTATAGCAAAGTAAATGCCTTCAGGCTACTCTGCATTTAAGTTCAAAATGTACGCTAATGTGTTAGTTTTAAATCAGACGCGGAGTCAAAAAAAATTCCATGTCTTCTGTTTTTGAATTGAAGGAAATGAGTACTCTAGTGACCTTGTATCGAGTACCGTCTGTGATAAGTTGTTTTCATTGATCGATTTGCAAAGCAGTAAGCATGAGCGTTTAATGGACTCACTTTAAGAAGCATTTCGGTTCAGTTCACTATCATACGTAACAATAAACTAAGCGTTCCTGTTTGAAAATTTTGTATTAGTCACATCTAGATCAATAATGAAAGAATTGGTGCCCGACTTGCTAATAAAGCTACCCAGCATGATATTCTGATTGTTTCTTTATGGTTTTTCACTCAATTTCTCCTTTCTTCTCTATGGATTGCACGTTGACTTAAAAGAGTTGCTGCCAGGTCACTGACAGAACGTTGTCTCTGATTTTGGTAAAAGGACGTGGAATAGGGATAGTCTGCTGATTTACATAAAGAACACTGTTGCAACCAGCCTACGGACCTTTTGGTGCCTAGACTCGCTGAACAGCAACCGAGTTCCGTGGCTGAGTAATAGCACTTTAAACGGTCGCGTGAGAGGCCTGGGTTCAAATCTAGGTGGAACTGCGTTCTATATTTTTTTTTCCTTTTTCCTTCGTTTTCATCAGTGCAAGGGTCAGTTTAGGTCGTGGCACGGCTGCTGACCTTTCCGACAAGGAAACAGCTACCAGCAACGGAATAGGGGGTCAACGACAGATGTGACCCGCCGTTGTCGGACAGCTGAAAAACAAAAAATGAATGCGGGGGGGCAGTCAAGTTTTGGCGACAAAAGGTCGCACATCGGTGAAAGATTTGATACAAACTTTTCCCGTAGCCGGGATAAAACACAAAGTGACTGATTGTAAGACATTGAAAATCGGAAATTGAAAATTAAAAATTAGGAAAGGAGACAAGTTATCGTGAAAAAAGAAAAAAAAACTCTGAAAATATTAGTGAAAAGAAAAGGTGAACTCTGAGAAAACTGAATTGTTTTATATGGTGAAGTCATGCAAATTGCAAAATACCAACAACGTTTTGCTGCTGACAAATCAAAGCGAAAAAAGTGTATTACAAAATAACAATTGAATTTAACAACGGAAACAAATGCATAGTGAACACAGTAGAACAAAAAAAAAACATAGACAAGTTTAACGAATAATCGAAGGGCCAAATGGAAATAGTACATAGTTGATAATATGGAACAGAGCCGGAATTCCTAAAGTAGGAAGAAAAAAAAAGTGAATTAACAATAGATTTTCTAAGGAGTATTGTCTATAATTGAAGTATTGTACAAGGGAAACAAAGAAAAAAAAATAATTAATTTTGAATTTAATGCCGAATCAACGGCACCATTGGTTTCAGGCTTGAGCAGACCACGTAGATGGAGAGCGCTCTTCATCGGCAGCTTAAACGTGAGTTTAATTATTCTTTTGATTTTGTTTAAGCATTTGAAGCATTATTATTTTATTTTATTTTAATTTTTTTTCGTTTCTTTCCATTTTATTTTTTTTATTTTTACATATACCTATTTAAGTTTTTTTTTCTTTTTCTTCCTTTTATTTTGAATTTTGTTTATACATCTTAATCTAGTATTAGTTGTATTATTATTTTTCTTGCTTTTTATTCGTAATTATATATTTTTTTTTGGTCTTTCATAAATTTTGGCGTTTCACTGATGGAGTAAAAAGCGAGTGATTTTTTTTTCAGGCTCAATGAACTCTCCCTCATCCCAATCCCATTCCTTCTTTTTCGTTTTTTTCTTTTTTTCTCTCAGAGGATGGTTCGACACGGGCCTAGTTCTTCCTCCCCTAAAACAACCCACGCGCTGAAGCTAGCCGGCTCAGTTGCGCCATCCTGGGGGGTGGGAGACTAGGCCAAACAAATTGTCCGCGACCGCAGTGCCATCACTGTGGGTTGCAACATATGGCGCCCAAACTATTGTGGTAATGAGGTTTTGACTAGTTAACTTCCTTGATTCTAATGTAGAGTAGAGTAATTTCAACATATCTATATGGCAATTTTCGCATTTCCATTAAATAGATTTTTATTTCGTGTTAGTATTATTTTAAATTTTTCCTGTAGTAATGATTTTCTTGTGATTTTTTTAACTCGTTTAATCTGTTAAAATATTGTGCAAACGCTTAACTTTTATAGTTCTTGATTTTTCTTTCTTTTCAAATAATTAATGATTTAATGATTGGATACTGCGGTCGCGGTGGCGCCCACAAGTGTCGCATATAGTAGTGATAGTCATGCTAATGTGACTTTAGCGGGTATGTTGGAGTGGTTAACAGGTGGGATCCATCGAGTTTTGTGTCGCGTCTACATCTCCTGATTTGGATTGAGTTAGACGACGCTCTCGATACACCTGGGGACTATTCATTGTGTGAGGGAGTCGTCCTGCGACTCTTGTCCGGCTTATTCCATCATATAAAATGTAGAATAAGACCGTAGTCGGCCTAAATGAAGACATTAGAGGGAGATACGTAGGGAAGCTTCCTCGCACTGTAATACACATGCAACTTCTTGTTTTTTTTCGTTATTTTCCAATATTATGCAATTCAAGTTTCAACCTTTCCATCCTTTCTTCTCCTTTCTACAGGGTTAGGGGCACTGAGTCTGAAAAAAAAAATTAATCTATCCAACGCATTTTAAAACACGATTTTTTTTTGAGTTTGGTTTCGTTTCAGTTTAAATTGATCTATTTTCTTAATTTCGAAAGGAAAATATTTTATTGAGGGTTTTTCATTCATTGATTTAATTATTAGTTTAGAACCTTTGCAATGCCGAACACAGTGCGTCGTCCGGACGACTCGGGAATAGTTCGTCTCACACGTGGTTTGGACCGCCTCACGCTTTCACCCGTAGATACAGCTGCACAACAGCCCCATAGGGAGACACGGGACGCGGAAGTGATGTTTGCTCCATCTGGCAACCAAACTTCAAGTGCCACCACGACCCCAGTACTAGCGCGAGAAGGTCGAGAGTCCACACCTCACCGACCCAATCCAGACTTATCCAGCACCATGGTGCATCCCAGCCGATCTGCAGTTCATCTTCCGATGACAAAGTGGAACCTGAAGTTCGATGGAACTTCTCAGGGAATGGGTGTTGACCGATTTATTTTTCGGGCTACACATTTGGCCAATATTTATGGTGTGTCCCGAGAAAATTTGGCAATGGATCTTCATATCCTCCTACAAGGGCCAGCTGAAGAATAGTACTGGCGATATCTGGAAATAACTCCTATACCACTCTGGAGTCACCTGTCTGCAGGTTTACGCGAGCGATTTGAGGCCAGACGGTCGGACGTGGACATACGAAGAGCTATAGATGCTAGGACCCAGCGGCCGAAGGAAGCTTTCCGAGATTTTTACGATGCCGTCGAAGAGCTAATGGTGCAACTAAAAAATCCTCTTCCGGATGCCGACATTCAATATGCTCTATTAAGGAACATGGATCCTAGGTTGAGTCATCATTTGGCCGGACTGGAGCTCCGATCGGTTCGAGAACTAATTCGACGATGCGTTGCTGTTGAGGCGACATGGTGGCCCGACGGGAAAAACACAAGCCAGAACAGCGCTTTCCATCAAAATCGACCCTCTCACAGATGATCACTAGCATTAAATGAAGTATATGCAGAAGAAGACTGGATGCGAGAAGATACAGTCGAGGCGATGACAGGCTGCCATTTCGATCCCACACCAGCTCGGACTAGACTTCCGATGCCGCCTGACCAGTCTGGTTATCAAGCACAGCGTCCACACCAAGAATTCCACCCGCAGGCTGATCGACGCCACGGTAACGCGAACGAGTACCGTGTGTGTTGGAATTTATCTTGGCATGGATTTTTGGAATGCCTTTAAAATTACCCCTGTACCCTTAGCTGTCGTTGATGCTCTTACGACACCGACATCCAGTGGCTTCCATCACTTGTCCCCGGAAGAGCAGAAGCGTCTCGATTTCGTCAAACAGCAGTTTCCATCATTTAATAAGTTGGGTTTGGGAAAAACTGATTTATTGTCACACTCTATTGATACCGGCACAGCAGTGCCTATCAAACAAAGACACTATGCGGTTTCCCCAGTGGTGCAGAAACTGATGTATGACGAACTCGATCGAATGTTGTCTCTGGGGGTAATTGAAGAAAGCCACAGCGCTTGGAGTTCCCCCGTCACGCTGGTAAGAAAACCTGGAAAAGTGCGCTATGCCTAGATGCCAGACGCCTGAATGCAGTGACTCTCAAAGACGCATACCCGCTTCCTCTCATTGAGGGCCTGCTGGCCAGGCTGCAAGACACCAGATACATCACCAGTCTGGATTTGAAGGATGCTTTCTGGCAGATTCCGCTTGACGCGAGCGCTAAGGAAAAAACCGCCTTTACCATCCCTGGGAGACCCCTGTACCATTTCACAGTCATGCCGTTCGGCTTGTGTAATGCACCGCAGACAATGTGCCGGTTGATGCACAAAGTGATACCGCACGAACTGCATGATCAGGTTTTTGTATACTTGGATGACTTGCTGGTAACAAGCTCAACCTTGGACGAGCACCTTAAGCTGTTGTCCACAGTTGCCCACTTACTCCAAAAAGCAAACCTCATAAACGTTGAGAAGAGCAAGTTCATTCAAAAGGAGATCAAATACTTAGGCTATGTAGTTAGTGATACTGACCCCGAGAAAGTATCTGGCATCCTGGCCTATCCCGTACCGCGAACGGCCAAAGATATCCGGAGGTTCATGGGTATGGCAGGCTGGTACAGACGGTTTATTCCGAACTTCGCAGCAGTTACAGCACCACTAACGGACCTTCTTAAAATCAAAAAACCATTCGTGTGGTCCGAATCTGCTAACCTGGCCTTTATCCAGACGAAGGAACTACTCGTGTCCGCTCCAGTCCTGACCAACCCAGATTTCACGCGACATTTTTACATCCAGTGTGATGCCAGCATTACGGGCATCGGAAGTGTCCTCTTCCAAAAAGATGACGATGGTGAAGAGCACCCGATCGCGTATATGTCCACCAAGCTGAACTCTGCCCAACGAAACTACAGTATAACTGAACTTGAATGTTTGGCTGCCGTGCAGAGTGTCAAGCGTTTTAGAGCCTACGTTGAGAGGTTGCCATTCAACATCATCACGGATCATGCCAGTCTTAAGTGGCTTATGTCACAACAGGACTTATCTGGCCGATTGGCCCGTTGGAGCTTGAAGCTGCAGGGGTTCAACTTCAACATCGAGCATCGAAAAGGTACGCAAAACGTGGTACCTGATGCACTATCCAGATCGTATACTTTGAGTGAACTCGTCACGGATGTAGCTGAAGTTATCCCAGATACCGCCTTTTTAGATCCGGAGTACCTGTACTTGATCACACAGATTAAGGCAAGCCCAGAGCGTTACCAAAATCTGTTCACGGAGGAAGTGCGAGTCTACATCCAGACCACTTCTTACAGTTCTTTGTTTTTGGACATACCGCAACGCAAATTATGGGTTCCTAAAAGCTATCACAGGGAACTTATTTCCCAGGCCCATGATAAACCTATGGCTTCGCACCGAGGAATAAGAAAGACACTGGAGCTATTACGTAGGAATTATTACTGGCCTAGTATCGCTAATGATGTTCGTAACCACATTGCTTCTTGCCTTACGTGCAAACAATGCAAGCCATCTAACCGCACGATGAGACCTCCAATGGGTTTACTGCGATGTTCCGAACGACCAATGCAGCGAATTTTCATTGATTTTATGGGGCCCTATCCACGTTCTAAGAGTGGTAATGTCTACTTGTTAGTCGTGCTGCACCACTACACCAAATTCATTTGGCTCAAGCCCATGGTGAAAGCCACCGCAGAAAACGTGGTCAAATTTTTAACAAGTGAAATATTTCTAACCTATGGGGTACCGGAAATCCTGCACACGGACAACGGCGTTCAGTTCACCTCCAAAATTTTCACCCAGCTGCTAAACAACTTTGGGGTCGAACATTGCTTCACGCCCTTATATAGCCCCCAGTCAAATGCCGCAGAACGCACCAACCAATCCACGCTAGCCGCTATACGCTCATATGTTGGCGAAGATCATCGCGAGTGGGATGAGCATCTTGCGGAGTCCTGCGCCGCGTTCCGACATGTGATACACGATTCAACAGGATACTCGCCGCACTTCCTGATGTTCGGTTATCAACCAGTAAGGCACGGATCAGAGTATGCTCTGCTGCGTAAATTAAAGGCTTTCGAAGATGGCGAGGTAACGCTCCGACCCTGCGACAGGCAGCGTATCGCATACGACCGAGTCAAAGCGAAACTAAGCGAGGCGTACAGCAAGGGAGCGCAACGTTATAACCTGAGAACGCGTACACAACAGTTTACTCCCGGGCAAAGAGTCTTTGTACGTAATCACGTACTTAGCAGTGCGGCAAACCGCTTTGCAGCCAAGCTAGCGCCTGTGTTTTATAGCGCAGTAGTCCGTCGAAAAATTGGGCAGGTGTCATATGAACTGGCGGATGAGGGTGGAAACCGCATTGGTGTATTCCATGCCCAGGATATTCGCTGCTAAAGCTATTTGCCCGGCGTGATGAGACCCACCTCCTAGGTCAGGTCGTCCCCACGTTTGTTGCAACCAGCCTACAGACCTTTTGGTGCCTAGACTCGCTGAACAGCAACCGAGTTCCGTGGCTGAGTAATAGCACTTTAAACGGTCGCGAGAGAGGCCTGGGTTCAAATCTAGGTGGAACTGCGTTCTATATATTTTTTTTCCTTTTTCCTTCGTTTTCATCAGTGCAAGGGTCAGTTTAGGTCGTGGCACGGCCGCTGACCTTTCCGACAAGGAAACAGCTACCAGCAACGGAATAGGGGGTCAACGACAGATGTGACCCGCCGTTGTCGGACAGCTGAAAAACAAAAAATGAATGCGGGGGGGCAGTCAAGTTTTGGCGACAAAAGGTCGAACATCGGTGAAAGATTTGATACAAACTTTTCCCGTAGCCGGGATAAAACACAAAGTGACTGATTGTAAGACATTGAAAATCGGAAATTGAAAATTAAAAATTAGGAAAGGAGACAAGTTATCGTGAAAAAAGAAAAAAAAAACTCTGAAAATATTAGTGAAAAGAAAAGGTGAACTCTGAGAAAACTGAATTGTTTTATATGGTGTAGTCATGCAAATTGCTAAGTACCAACAACGTTGTGCTGCTGACAAATCAAAGCGAAAAAAGTGTATTACAAAATAACAATTGAATTTAACAACGGAAACAAATGCATAGTGAACACAGTAGAACAAAAAAAAAACATAGACAAGTTTAACTAATAATTGAAGGGCCAAAGGGAAATAGTACATAGTTGATAATATGGAACAGAGCCGGAATTCCTGAAGTAGGAAGAAAAAAAAAAGTCAATTAACAATAGATTTTCTAAGGAGTATTGTCTATAATTGAAGTATTGTACAAGAGAAACAGAGAAAAAAAAATTAATTAATTTTCAATTTAATGCCGAATCAACGGCACCATTGGTTTCAGGCTTGAGCAGACCACGTAGATGGAGAGCGCTCCTCATCGGCAGCTTAAACGTGAGTTTAATTATTCTTTTGATTTTGTTTAAGCATTTGAAGCATTATTATTTTATTTTATTTTAATTTTTTTTTGTTTCTTTCGATTTTATTTTTTTTATTTTTACATATACCTATTTAAGTTTTTTTTTCTTTTTCTTCCTTTTATTTTGAATTTTGTTTATACATCTTAATCTAGTATTAGTTGTATTATTATTTTTCTTGCTTTTTATTCGTAATTATATATTTTTTTTGGTCTTTCATAAATTTTGGCGTTTCACTGATGGAGTAAAAAGCGAGTGATTTTTTTTTCAGGCTCAGTGAACTCTCCCTCATCCCAATCCCATTCCTTCTTTTTCGTTTTTTTCTTTTTTTTCTCTCAGAGGATGGTTCGGCACGGGCCTAGTTCTTCCTCCCCTAAAACAACCCACACCCACGCGCTGAAGCTAGCCGGCTCAGTTGCGCCATCCTGGGGTGTGGGAGACTAGGCCAAACAAATTGTCCGCGACCGCAGTGCCATCACTGTGGGTTTCAACAACACATCAAAGTGTTGAAAAACGTATTGTCGTTGAATGCGAACTACCCGAATCAGATCCAAACCTCGCAATTTTTTAAAGAAAAAACAATGTAGACACTGGGCAAAGTATTCAGTAACCACCAGTAGCATTCACGAGCCAAAAAACGGTCAATACATAAAAAAGGTTGCAAACTACCTTAAAGTGCTCTCATAGCGTTATTAGCTTCTAAACCTTGAAAATGAAATTTAAGATTTTGAATATCGATCTTCGCCACTAAATTACAAATTCTAAGTCTAAGCGTTTCTCATGGCAACAGTTAAAAGCTGATGGTGGCCTGGCCAAGGCATAATTAGATGAAAGCTCTGAGACTCATACCGTTTGTGCAAGGTTCAATTAGTGATGACTAATGATCACTGCTTGAGATCTCATGTCCATTTGTTGCAAACTTTGATTTATTGTTTGCCGAGCTCGTTATTGTTGCATCTGTTCGAGGCATGCCATAATATTTACGTTTTTTGTAGTATAAGCAAGTTGAATCTGGGCAGGAACGAACCTAAACTAAACCTGAAATTCCACATTTGGAAAGTCAATAATCTTTTCGCTGGTGAAATATAAATGCTAATGTTGTTACGCGGTAAGATACGAATAAAATCAGTGTTATTTGTGGGGAGGGGGTGGGGTTTGTTCGGAACTGTCGGAGGTCACAACACTTTTTGAGTTGACAGTAGCACAGAATTGAAGCAAAAGGAGACCTCTCTTATTAGATAAATCTTTTCAATTTCTCCTTTTTAACAAATGCAGCAGTTATATTTGGACAACTCACAAAAAACATATTGCGTTTTGCTTCGAACTTCTCATGATGTTGTCTTATAACCCGACAATTTCATTTTCAACATTTGCTGGTATATTTTGTAGAGGCTAACGTAACATAGTAAAAGCGAATCACGTGTATCATCAGTGACACACCACTCACTGCAAAAATTAAAGAAAACACAATGAGGTCGTAATGAACAGGCTAATATGTGACAACACGACAAGGATTCTGGGTGATGGATTCCAAAGTTCGAGCTGAAGATTGCTTCACATGGATCTTGTTTGGAAATACTTCAGCCATTATTTGTTGAAGCTTTGGCTAATGCCTCACATTACTCATCTACAAAGTCAGTCAATTTGAACAACATACACTGCGTGACAATAGGATAGGTTCGGCAATTTTGTTGCGCCTGCAGGTCATACAATGCTAGGTAAACCGAATTTGGTATTTTTCATAATTAGGGTCTGCACTACCGTAACTGTTACTTCAATTCTACAATTGGGGAATTACCCGTTATTTTCCAGGAATTTTTCGAACGAATTTGCGCATATTTAAGTGCGACAATAGGATAGGTTCAGCAATCATTTACACGTGTTGCTGAAGTTGGTTGTTCGGAGATTTTTAAAATAAAATTATAAATAAAGAAAGTGGTTTAAGTAATAATTTAGCTTATCAATATGGCATGTGGTAAAACTTTAACTGCAGGAGAAAGAACGCGAATTGAAACACTGAAAAAAAGAAGGTTATTCGAACAAAAAAATTGCTCGAAAGATAGAAAGAAGTGCGAATGTGATAAATTCGTACGTCAAAGATCCAGAATGCTACGGAAAAAATCAAAAAGAAAGGGTAAATTGCGCCAGTGAGAGAGAACGACGTCATATTTTAAGGAAAGCGTCCAATTCAACGAAGACAGCCAGACAAATTGCTGTAGATGTAGGCACCTCAGTAAGTATCAGGACTGTGCAAAGGATACTAGAGACATCTCCAATGTTAAAATGCCTTCGATTAAAAATGAAGCCAGCTTTAACACAACGACATCGACAAAGTCGTTTGGAGTTCGCTAGAGATCACATGTCATGGAGTACGGAATGGCGCCAAGTAGTTTTCTCAGATGAGAAAAGATTTTTCCTGGATGGTCCAGATGGGTATAGGTACTTGTTTCACGAAGTGAGAAAGGACCGTAAGTACCTCTCAAAGAGACAAAGCCGCCTGGGATCAGTATTGGTGTGGGGAGCGATTTCCTACAATGGGCCTGTTGATTTAGTAATAGTAACGGAAATGCAAACTGCGTTAAAATACCGGCAACTTCTGGAAAGTCAGAAAAATAAAATTGACCAAATGTTTGAAGTTACGGAATGGATTTTGCAACATGATTCTGCGCCTATACACACTGCCATGATTGTAAAAGAATGGTTTTTTCAAGAAAATGTTCAAATGTTAGAGTGGCCATCCTTATCACCCGATTTAAATATTATTGAAAACTTATGGGGATGGGGTTATCTAGAAAAATTTATGAAAATGGAAAGCAGTACAGCACTAAAAGTGAACTTATCACTGGAATAAAAGACGGATGGAATCAAATTCCAACAAGTATAATACAAAATTTGTATGACTCATTACCCAACAGAATTTTTGAGGTGATCAGTAAAAATGGAGGTAACACTCATTATTAATTATTAATAAAATGCACCTTAAAGGTTAATTGCTGTGTTTTTAATTATTCCTCCTGATTTTCAGCCGTTTCCTGAATTTTTTTAAACCGAACCTATCCTATTGTCGCACTTAAATATGCGCAAATTTGTTAGAAAAATTCCTGGAAAATAACGGGTAATTCCCCGATTGTAGAATTGAAGTAACAGTTACGGTAGTGCAGACCCTAATTATGAAAAATACCAAATTCGGATTACCTTGCATTATATGACCTGCAGGCGCAACAAAATTACCGAACCTATCCTATTGTTGCGCAGTGTATGTCAGCCACCGTATAAATTAGATTTCTATTATCTGAAACAATAGAAATGCTTATTAGGCCAGTACTTCGTTTTCACTGATCAGGACTCTTCGTTTTTCGTGCAGAATAAAATATTTAATGGGAGCCTTGTCAATTTGGCTCTTAAAAGTCAACTTTCCACTGGCAATCGTATTGGCAATTCTTGACACACGTAATGTGGCAAAAAGCTTATGTGATGTGAACAAACCTTGCGATGCGGTGAAATTAGATTAGGCGCCTCACTTATTATGAGCCTCTGATAACACAAGCTGAGTTTTTGAGGAATTGCTTTTCTTTAGTAAGAGCCTATTTTAGGTGAGTTTGCATCGCTCTGCCCTATTACGTTCTTTCACTGATTGAGACAACAGACTCTGCAATTGTGTGATTCAGAATTTAATTGGGTCTCTTGCTATAGGAAAGTAACCGCCATTCAATAATCATTTCATCAGAGAAAAATTTGGGGAACTTACACTAAGACGGCGCTCCATTCAATCTGACTTCGAAACTAGCGAACATATATACGGTGGTGTCGTGTATACCCCCACACAAAAAAGATTTTATTTTGGACATAACTTCATGCAACCTACATTTCCATTCATTTAGTTCTCAATCTTTGACAACTCTTGCGGTTCTTAAAGTGTAACTGCTTCACATCAAAAATTCTATGTATCAATCGAAACCATAACAATGTCATTAGAGTAAATAAAAATTGGCAATATTATTCTTATCAAGATGTAGAGAAAGAGCAGGGGTGAAAATCAAGATATTAGGAATAATTTGGCGTGAAAATGGTTCCAGACACGACGTTTTAGCTCATAGCTTGATAAAATTCATTATAAATATTAATACTTACTGTTTCCTACGAAAACTGTTTTGAGTATCTGAATTTCGTCAGTATTTATTGTTTGTAGTGCAAATCGAGTTGAAATTTATTTTTGAGGAGGAAAATCCTAAGTTTACTTTAATATCTCTTTTTAAAAAATTGGCTCCAGCAATGTTTTTTTTTTAAATTTTGTTTTAGAATCATTAAAATTAGGAAACGTTTTAATTAACATCTTAATAACTTAAACCGAAAATTTGGTTTTAAAGATATGGTACATGACAGAGATGACCTTTGAGGAATCAAAAAAAAATCAACCACCAAGCTTTTCGGAATCTAATCAACTCTTGCACATGCAAATACGCTACGAATGACATTTCAACAAAGTTGATAAAACTTCGTTTACTTGAGCTATGTTCAAAGAAAAAACAGTCAACGAACAAACATACGTACATGGATACACACACGGCCAAAATTTTTTTTCCCAAAACACGGTATATTTACGTACACTCTGAAAAATTCAAAATCGATTTTCACGGCGATTACAAGAACTTCCTATATACTAAGGAGCTGACTAAAGAAAGGAGGATCACTGACTTTGATGCGTCTGCAGTAAAGAATAAAACGGGAAGTCAGTTCGTGAGAAAACTTAATTAGTTGAAGTTGATGATAAACACAACAAGAAGTTACAACCGAAATAAAGAAATCATTTTCCGTGAAAAGGGTTTCAGATGCAACGTTTAAGTTCAAGGTATATTGGAATTGAGAGCAATTTGACGACCAAAAAAAGAGAAGGATGAGGTGAGATAACGTCAATCCGAAGAATAATAAACCATTAAAAGAAATACAAAAAGGACAGACTAACATGGAATGTAAATGGAGTGTATATACGGGCAATAAGTATCCACTTTGGTGAGCAAACATTCGATTGGAGGGAAAAAAGAGTAATCTTTCGTCGTCAACGCTCAAAAGACAAGTCAGCCATAATTTCAATTCCATCATGTATCTTAAGGTGGTTCAAGTCGCAATTTTAACAATATTAGTTACAACTAGAAAGAAAAAAAGCAAATAAGAACGCGAATGAAATTATTTTTTTGGAAAAACAAAAATCTTACTATTGCTTTAGTGTCGATACCATTTTTTTTTGTATAGCGGTCAACATGTATCACTCAGTTGCATTTTATTATTTTATTATTAGAAAAGCTTATTTGTTCATATTAAGTATGAAAACATTGAAGAAAATATGTCAATTACTGACAAATTCAAAATTTCTGATCAAACAAAACCATACACGTTTTTTACCTTTACTGTAATTATATTCGATTGACCTAGCCCTAATTTTTTCACGACTGAATTATGTTAAGTTTAGACTGAAGCCGTTATTTAAAAGAAACAACAACTGAGCCAGGGAGTCTTTATAGCTAAATTTAAAACTCTATTAATATCTTTGTAGGAATAAATTGGAAAGAAATTGTAAATGAAAACATAACAGACCATTATTGGGTCAATTGTTGTTACTTACATCCCATGTTCATTGAATTTCTGTGCTTTCTTTATAATTTTTTAAGCCGTAAGCATATGAAATTTTTGATTAACAATATTATGTGAACACGTTTGTTAGATATATAATCTTCAAAATGGACTCTGTATGTGTGTTCCTAACACTGCATAATCAAGAATTTCTTTCAATTAAAAAAAATTCCAATAGGTTATTTTCATTTCCTTCTAGACGCCTTCCAATCATTTTTGCAAACAAATTTGACAGCTATAAACATTTTCAGTGTTAATTGAAAGTTTGTCAAAACTCATCACAATTTACTATAAAAACGAAAACCAAGTGATCTTACACCTTTTTAATAAATTTAAACATCGACCATAACTATACCTTCCGTTTTTTTGGCAGAAAGAAGATGATTGATTTATATTAGCAGCCTTAATCTGGGGCAGTGGCATAGAAAATAAAGTTGGATTGCTGTTTCTCTCAGCTCAATCTTGGACAGAAATTGGCAGATGTGAGTTTCAAACACCAGGACCGGTACCTAAATGTTTACATGGATCGTTTGCTCCAAACCGTTAAAATTATCCGAAAATAATTTTCATTCAAACCATGCAATGTGCTTTTTATTATGCGAATGTGAATGATGCAAAATATATGAAATTTTATTTTCGAAGGTTTTTATTAAAGAATTTCCTTATCAATTTTCTTAGAAAACTAGAACTCTGAGAGCCAATGAATTAATTGAGGATAAACACAGTTCAGTACTGTAATTGATTTCTATTCTGTGACGACTACTAGCAGCCTTCCACGCATGTGAGCTATAGAACAAAAATCTTACTTCGAAAAACCTTTCACAGTTTTTTGAAAACTATTAAGTTATCCATAACAGAAGGAATGATTGGAAACCCTCCACAATTTTTCGAAAAAATATTTGCAAATAAACAAGATGCACTTACAAATCAAACTATTAAGAGTCCATACTATAGAAACAGTAAAATTCTAGCTAAAATGGATCCTGCCACCAAAATGTATTTACATTTGTTCGAATGCACAAAATAAAAGCATGACCTCAAGAAGAACCATTGATATTATTGCCTTCAACTTTAAGCCAATAAAACATTGAACAGCTTTGGGTAAATAAAGTAACATTAAATCTGACCCACAAAGAGTTCCAAGAGTTTTTTGACAAGGGAGCTCCGAGAACTGCTGATGAAAAGTAGATGCATCAGTACTTAACCACCAAGCTTTTCCTGAATGTCTGCATCGCCGAAGTATTAAAACATCGAGGCAGCAATAAGAAGAGTTCCGGGAACATCTTCAAATTTTCCGTTCCATCACGGTATGCGAGGTTATTAACCAACTCGAAAAGATTCAAATCGAGCCAAACGTGGAATGCTATGACTATTAGGAAATTGAGAATATCAACCAAAATCGGTAGAAATAAGAACATAAACAGTAATATTACTAGTCTACGTAAAAAGTGTAATTCGCCTTTATTGACTGACGTTGATATCATACAGACAGTTCTTCAAACGGACCTCTACAAATAAAACCTACTTCCCTACTCAACAACGGCACATGCAAGTCTCTTATTCCTGTAAATTACTCGAATTCCTTTTTAAAACTTCCCTTAATTCAATCAAACCTTATTCTTTACAGGAACTTTGTCCGTGGTGAAGACCTGGTTCTAGTTACGGAGGGTTCAATAATCCTTCCAACTACTTCAACGTCTAGTAAGCTGGCGAATGCTAACCCAGACTTCCTAGACCCACTTGTTTCCCCTGTTGTCAAAGCAACAGTGAACTCCTGCGATGATATTGAAGGAAGATATACCCTCTCAAGTCTTCGGGATCACAGAATTCACGAAAATGTCCGTTTGTTCCTAGCATATATGCATAATGCTTCAGACTCGTCTTATTTTTTGGTAAAACTAAAACAAGTTTGAAAGTTTTTCTCCGTCAAGAGGGCCTTCCAGTTGACTTGGATGCGGTACATCTGCTTTTTATAAAATATCATGAGCAAATGGGAGTCTCTGCAAGTCGAGTCAAACAATAACTTTGCTTCAAAAGTTGAGAGTGGAGCTCAAAAAGGATTTTTCCTAGCATCTCATCCTCGTGAGTCATCCACAAGCTTTTCTACCATAATTGTGGTGGAATAAGAGGCAAATTAAATAAGCTCTTTCTTGATGCGAAATCTTCCCGGTTGAATATCCTAGCGTCCACTGAGACTTGGTTGAGTGATTCTTATAAAAACGAGGAAATTCTCGACGAAAATTGGGCAATATATAGAGACGGCCGTGATTATCGGATTACTACGCAAAGTCGAGAGAGAGGTATTTTAATTGCAGTTTACTCCAGTATGTCGAGTGAAATTGTCCACACTACTCCTCATAGGAGTTTCCAGCATATGATTATCAGGGTTCTTTTCGAGAGGAACTACCTATACATCGGCATTTTCTACATTCCTCCCAGATCTTATCAAGCCGCTTATAACGACTTTTTCATCATAATCTCTTCTTTTTCCGCATCCTTAAATGAAGATGATAAAATAATATTGTTAGGTGAATTTAACCACCCTAATCTATCGTTTATGACGGATAGAGATGATAACAGTCTTCTCCCTACAAATGTTCACGACTCTTGTGATATGAATCTGGTGAATGCTGTTTATGACTCATTGCTTACAGCGAATCGCTCCCAGTCCCAACCAAAACGGTCATTGATTGGATTTAATATTTACCAACACTTATGACGATGTAGTGGTCAGTCCTACTAATGCTGTGGAGCATCTCTTCACTTACAACCCTCACCACACAGCATTCACAGTTGAACTCTTCACTACTTAAGCTCAAACCACAATATCATACAATTGTAATATTGTATACGATTTTCGTAATGCTGACTACGAAATCATTAAACTTTACCTTTACAGTTTTGACTGGCACTCTTTCAACGTTAGATTTGGACGAGGCTGTATTCTCATTTTACCAAATAATTATATACGCCCCTGAAAGCTACGTATCTAAAATTAAGCAAAACACAAGTTATTTGAGCCCTGACTAGACAGCAATCTGCGCGCACTAAGGAATGAGATAATAAATTACTAAAACTTAACAACAATGCTAGCGGGAATTTCAAAAGTAGATATTTTGTTTCGCCAGAAGTTTACAAAATCAAATACCGCGAGGACTATGAACGCTACGTAAATTTAACTGGTGAAAACATAATCAGAGACCCTAAGTTCTTTGATTTTGTTTATCTCAAGAGGAAATCATCCAGCATTAATGACCAAAAATAATATCGTTTTTTCATCTCTGAAAGTAATCTCTGATCTTTTTTCTGCCTATTTTCAAAAAGTTTTTCCACCACCAAATATTTCGGTAGATATGGAGTCCTCTTAAAATTAATACTTTGATAATTATGGATATGTATCTCTCAAAAGAATATGTTGCTCAAGCTATTAACAACCTTGACGTAAATAAGAATCCTGGTGCAGATTTACTTTCCCCATTTTGTGTCGTCATGGACCGGCTTGAAATACCTCTCCAACTTCATTTTACCAAACCTTCGGCAAATGGGAGTTTCCCAACTTATTGGAAATCTTCCCATATAATTCCTGTATTTATGAGTGGTGACAAGCGCTCTGTCCTGAACTATAGAGGTATTGCCATACTATCTATAATCCCTAAATTATTCGAACAAATCATTTGCCAAAAACTCTCAGCTATTATTGAGCCTCTTCTAAACGAACAACAACATAGTTTCTGCAAGGGCCGGTTAACTACAACCAATTTTATGGTTTAAGTTTCTGATGTCCTATGTAAAATGGAGATGGGTTACCAAATTGACGCAATCTACACAGACTTTAGTAAAGCAATTGACAGGGTTGATCTCTCCATACTGATTTCCAAATTGCAGAAAATAGGAACCACTGGGTGTATACTCAATTATCTCAGTTCCTACTTATGAGACCGAAGTCAATTAGTGAAATTTCAGGGATATTTGTTCAAGCCAATTTTCGTACATTCTGGAGTACCTCAAGAGAGTCACCTCGGCCGTCTTCTTTTTCATGTTTTTATATCACATTTATCTGAAAAACTGTCGGACGTATCACACCTTCTTTATGCTGATGATCTGAAGATATATCACACCGTTAAGTCTCCATCTGATACTGTTTTCCTCCAATCAAAATTAACTGGTGTGATGTAAACAAATTTTATATAAACGTTGAGAAATGTCATGAAATGACTTTTTCCTGCAAAACCAAAATCTTGAACAATGCATACGTTCTCAACAATACGGTATTGTATAGGAATGAAAACATTGTTGACCTTGGAGTTGTCCTAGACAAGAAACAAAGTTCCAATTTGCACTACGATACTATTCTCTCCAAAGCTAAAGCTGAAGCTTGGCTTTATCAAAAGACGAGCCAATGAGTTTAAAAATTTGTAGGTAACTAAATCATTATTTACCTTACTGGTTAGCCCATTATTTGAATATGCATGTAATGTATGGAAACTAATTTCTGGAGTTCATGATACGAGAATAGAATCAGTCCAAAAACAATTCTTTTTTTTGCTTTGAGAGACTTCTATAGCCCTTAAGACTATCAAATCTTGCCTTCTTATGTAGTAAGATTGGAGATTCTGAATTAAACGACTCTTGAAGCCAGAAGAACCTCTTGTTTTGCCTTCGACGTGATTGGGGGCCACAATAATGTGGAGCTTAATGTGCCTGCAGGAAGAACGCGTAATACACGTTTACTTACTGAGTCTTACAGCATCTTACTAATTATGCAGATAATGAACCTGTTTATAGGTGCTGTAAGATCTTTAACACTTTGAGCAAACACTACACCCCTATCATCTCCAAGCTCAATTTCAAATTCTGTATTTTGAAAGCCCTTCATTATCCATCCCTAAATTGTGACGTACTTACAACTGTATAAATTAATTACCATCTCCAAGTTCAATTTTAAATCCTGCATTTATAAAGCCGATCATTATCTATC